>CABEEJ010005845.1:0-28801 GCA_901482245.1 Timema douglasi | reverse complement strand
TACATTGTAACTATTGATACTACGTAGATTGTAGATTGTTTATTTTTCTGTTGCGCTTTTTTTTAAGTCCCCTATTGTGTAACTAAAGGCTAATAGCCTGAACGGGCTGTGAGATAATTCATTTTTAAAGTTGACTCAAATTTATTAAATAGATATATATTTTTTATATATGCGATAAAACATTCCCCTGCCGTAATATTCATATAATCTTATCATTGTATTCATTAAAATAATTTTACATTCTTATAACCTTTCGAAAAAATATCACTATACAGCAAACTTAATTTGCCATTTTCGGGTAGTAAATTGTTGTTTGATTGACATACGTTTCCATTCGTGTTTAAGAATCGAAATACTTAAGCCTTTAATATTTCCTAAACATAAAAAATCATTAGCTTACAATCCTATTTATATATCGGGTAAGTGATGACATATTTTCGATTTGATTATCTGAATCAATTGATTATATGACGCCTGGAATTTAAATAGAAAATATGTCATCACTTAACCAATATATAAATAAGATTTTATGCTTATAATTGTTTATGTTTAGGAAATATTAGTGAGTCAATTATCTCGATTCTTAAATATGAATGGAAAAGTATGTTCTTTTTTTGTTTACTATGATTCTTTAGCAAAAGTATTTCTATTAATGGCGAGGTACTTATGAGACTAATGCGTTCACTGTTTAGTTTTTTGTTGTGCCTGTACTTTGGTCTTTGACACCGACACAAGGAACTAAACACAATAATAGAAAAGTGTTGAATTGCAAATGCAAAGGAATGCTTGTCTTGAGAGCCGACAGCATGTTGAAGAGAATAGTAGCACAAAGCAAAACCACCGACTAGTAACTACTTTTAGAAGTAGTAAACATCCGATTATTACCGACTCTTTACTACTTCTCAAAATCATTCGAATGATTTTTTCGATTCACTCGATTCTTTTTCAAAGAATCGAATGATTATTCGATTCTTAAAATCACTCGATTAAGCCCATCACTAGGTTAAGGTATGGCAGAATATAAGACCAAATTCCCTTTTGGGTCTTATCTTCCTTCTCGAACTGAGTCCCTGCTTAAGGAGAGGAAATACCCCCACCACTCTATTACTTTCCCTACCATGGCGTGTGTCACTCTTATTGTCGACTGGTTTTCTGTATTCTGAACATAGAGAAATGTGTTATTCCTTTCTCTATGCTATTAGTGTCGTCCTGTCAAGCGAACAATAGGATTACTGTTGACTGCTGAATCTTGGGTTCTTCCAGACACTTCCTCTCTCTCTCTTGGCTTGAGTAGGTAACTAGGTATGGTGGGGGTTGCCACCCCTATCTTGTAATAAAACTTAATTTGTGTAACTAATTATGGTGGGGGTTGCCACCCCTATCTTGTAATAAAACTTAATTTGTGTAACTAATGACAGATTTATGGCCCTGGGAATAGGTTTACGTGATTAAAAATATTATATTTTTAAATTACACACAAAACTTAAGATTGTATGTGTTTTTTTAAATCAAACTATTTTCAAAAATATGTTTTTTGAGTTAATTTTAAAAATTAATAATATAAGTTAATATCAATTTAGAAAAGTGTCCATACAATAATAATAAAAATATATAAAATGTATCATAATTGGTTCATCTAGAATTTCGGTCGCAAATCATTCACTTTTACTGTGTATTAGTAGCTATGCGATCGCTTGCTTGCTTGCTTGCTTGCCTCAAGAGCCAACGTCCGTTTAAACCCAGCCAGGGTCTACAAATTTCTCTTGAGCGATAGATAAAAAAAAGCAAAACTTCCCACGGAAGAGTACTAAAGCTGTCGGCCCTATATTGATTGGTTTATTCCAATCCCTTTAAAATAATCTTCTATAGGCCAATATTATACATAATATTTCCAATAGTCCACAATAATCAACCCTCCCCTATACATCCCAGGGTTGCCAACTCTAGTCTCTAGCGATAGCAAACACATATAAAATGGATTGTATTCTGTCCAGCAGGATACTACTCAAGTTTCTAGAATTGTGTGTATAAAAGTATATGTTAAACAAGTAGCGATACTAGCTTTTGGTTTCGCAATACTGATCAATCCAGCTATTTTTATAAAATATCAATAATTAGTACATTATTTTGTTGCTTTATAGCAGAGCCTCAGAATATTACTTTTAAAAATTTCTCAATATTGGAGGGTACAGGTGCTGAAATTATGGCAAAAGTATTATCCAGACTATACAGTTGACAATGTTGGTAGGTATGGCCCAGCTTCCTCTAAACCTTTAACCCTCTTTCAGGGTCTGTACAGAATGTGCAGCCTAATTTACCCTCTTTAGTGTATTATTCAAATGTGTGCTAAAAATAAATGTATCCTTTTTTATTCACTCAAAGGTTCTCACACCTTTTTCCAGCATTTCACTGGAATTATCATATTCCCAGATCTCCAACAAATTTACACTTACCACCGGTCAACTTCTTTTCAATAATTTACCCTTCTTGTTGCCATATTGTATGTTATGTGAGAGCCTCAGGTTGAACCTCCACATTTCATGAACAATCGGATCATCAAATTTGCTGTTTATATAATCGCTATAGGTCCACTATCTATTCCATGTTCAAGTTTACCGTCAGGTACCAGTAAGCTACTAGAGTTAATACTGTGTTTATCATATTTATTACCCTCACCTACTTTCCCCAATTCATTCAGTAGGTCTACTATTTTATTTTTCACTACTTACCTATATTTAAGTTACTAATAAAACTATTACATTTTACTTTTTACAATGCTATTTTCATACCGTTTCTGGTCGTCTCATACCCTTTAAATATAAAAAAATGCCGTTTTTTTCTTCATAAATGGGTTGTTCTGTTAATATTTTATATGTGTTTACTACACATAACTAGCACCTACTTTAAAATGTAATATGCATATAATCTTAACAGGTAGTAAGACACAATACTAAAAAAAATGTAGTGATGTCAAGCAACCATCTAAACCAAACCTATATTTGGTAACTATTAAAAGGTGTTATGGATATAGGGCCTATTATGTTTGCTTAATAACTTTTAAACAATGGTATTATTTAAATTTACTAGGCCTAGTCAATTAAATTGGTTGAGTTTCAGCTAAATTGGCCAGTTGTTTGTATTTTAATTTCACAATTTATTTTTGCTACGTTGGCCCTACTATTTTAAATACTTAAAGGTAACTTTATTCAGCAATTAAATAGCCTTTGTGTTTTCAGTTTCTGTAACTTGATGATAATTTACAAAACAATTTATGTAATAATTTTTATTTTATTTATACGTTAAAGCGTTATGAATTGATCGCCCCACGCTGGGTGCCAATAAATGCGTTATTGATTTGATCAGTCCGCGTTGGGGGCCTTTAAAACGTTATTCGTCATCGATGGGCACTGATTGAAGTGATACCGTTTAATTAACTGATAATTGACCCGTTATTGAGCACTAATTAAAGCGGTATGGTCGTATTATGAGATAATTGTTTTTTATATCCTCGTGATCGAGCGCAAATTATTATGTTGTGGTTCTAAAATCTGTTATTTTAATTTAATAGATAAGACTTTTAATGTTGAACACGATTTATTAAAGTGATTTTATCCTTGGCATTGAAGATATAATTTTATATGATACATTTTAGTTGAACTACAGATTATTTCTCTGTAACCTTACACGTTCCGTGTTTTGAGTACCGTGCTGTGTAGATTTATGTGACTACTCTCTCTATATTCATAAGCACAAGTGACGTATGTATGACCTACCCCTTGCCTCCTTGATCCCCTTGTCAACAATGTCAAAATCAACTAATAGAAAGAGTCCTGGCGACAGATGTTGTGTAAGCTAGCTTCCCATTGGGTATAGGGAGCTAGCGTCACTTGCTTTTTTGGTATTACTATAGAGTTGATTTTGAAAGAAAAAATAAGTCTTATCTATTGACATGTTCTGAAAAGCGTGTGATATTATATGGATGAAGTATTAAAATAATATTTTACATACAATACCTTAAAGAAATATGCACTTCATCCATTGCTTTCTTAATATAGGAGAGGGTTCCAAATCAGTATAATTACAATACCCCAACTTGCTTTTATCTTAAAGAATTTAATGAATTTTGATATAAGTAAATTAAATACTGTGCAAGAGCTACGTCATAGTTGACATTTGATATTCTTAAAATTAAACATGAATACATTCTTGAAAAACATATTGAAATGTAGTAAGGAAATTAAAAAAAAAATATAATCATATAATTAAATGTAGAACAGAGTTGAAATTTGGAATTTAACATAAATTCCAAAGATCAACTAGAGTAAGATTGGGACCTTAGATTGAGCCAAAAATTGATTGAAATTAGGGAATCTACTATATATTCATCATAATATGAAAGAGTTAAGAACACATTAAATTAATACAATTTATATATATATATATATATATAAAAATTGTATTAATTGCAAGATTTCACATAAGCATTTTATAACCTTATTAAACAAATTGACTTTGCTTCATTAATGCGTAAAGTAGTCTGGAAGAGAAATGTCACCATGCAAGGTGAACATCTCACAGCTGAAGGACTCACATTATGAGTCGTTAACTGTCCTGATGATGGCGTCAACGTAATACGCCGAAACATGTCGTGAACCTTGGCTGGAATGTACTAGCATTTTAACAAAAAGGAACAAGGGCATTAAATCAGATAAGAATAGAATTCAATTTATTTCAATTCAGATTAACCTATAAATTTACATCATTTTCTTATTGTTAATTCATAAACTTCTACTATTATAACACTTATACAATTTATTTGTTTACGCCATTCTTCACACTTGACTTAAACTGTTAAGTTTAAATTATATTATTTTAATGTGATATATATATATAATTTGTATTAATTTATATATATATATATATATATATATATATATATATATATATACGCAAGCTCGGCTAGGTCACGTTCTGACGTCACAGCGCTGTGCGCGAGAGCAAGGCTGAATGCTGGCCGGTATAGGGAACGAGCCAACCTTATTCTCTATAACCTTGGGTATAAGAACCGATCAAGATAAACAAATAAATCTTAATATTTCTCAATGGGGGTTGGAGAAATTGTGGGAAGGAGGGGAGTGGGGAGCTCAACATTTCCAAAACTAATACATTCAATTACTTCTCTGTATGGTAAATTATTATTATTAGCACCGCGTCTCACTATACCGTTCGGGTTATACGCAATTACGCTAATGTGTGATAGTAGGGTGATTGCGAGATGAAATGGAGGACCTACTACAGTTTAACGTTGGATCCGAACCACGGCGTATGGTAAAGAATTTAAATTCGTTAAGTAGGTACGGGAACCAATACAAATGGGTATTAACATAATAATAATAATAATAATAATAATAATAATAATAATTTAAAATGACATTCTGAGAAATAGTGGTGATAGACTTTTATAATAGAGAAAAAAAAAATTGAGATGAGGTATAATTATTATTATTTTTTTTTTTTGCAGATAGGTAGAGATAAATCAAATAACAGATAGCTAAAATAATAATAGACGCTAAATTTCTCAAAGTGAATTTGGAAAAGGGGGTTGGGCGATGGGGGATTAAAAATCTACAAAACTAATAGAAACAACTACATCTCAATGCAGGGTAGTTCAACATTGAAATTTAGCAGACATGTAACTGCAGCACTCCAAATAACTATTAAGTCTGAACATTTTAAAATGGAACTCCATGAAATTGGGGGAGGGGGGGGGGAGAGAATTAGAAAAACACTTTTAGATGTAGTAGAAAATTAAAATTTGTCTGGATGGTAGAAGTACAACTATAGATAACGAAATGATTCTTAAAACTATAAATGTTTAAGTGGGAGTTAGAGAAATTATGATTGGGGAGGAGAAGGGAAAAATTTCAAAAACTAATAGAAACAATTACTAACAGAATAATTTGTTTGATAATCTAAAGTGCTTACTTGAGTGATTCTTTCAAATTAATTAATTTTTAAATAGTAAATTTAAAATATTTCTATTGGTGTTCATTGCAAAAATGCCTTCACGTAAAAGAGCCATTGCTATCATGCTTGCAGTTGTGTCCTAGATGTAGGTATTTTTTTCAACTATTTAGATTTAGTTTGATTTATTAGATAGTAAATCTAAGCAATTTATCTTAGTGTTCATTTCAACAATGTATCAGCGTAATCGAGCAAATATTCATGCAAAGATTGCAAATAATTATTAAATACATTTTGGTTCCTTATTATAGGCAATGTGGGGCTTCATTCACATAAAAAGTTCTTGCCCCACACGTGTCTGTAATTGTGTTTTTGGCAGCTTAGATCAGGCTTTCTCAAACAGCGAGGAGCGAGGGGATTTCAGATGAGGCGCAGCATCGTTATAGCTGTGAACCAATTGTTCACTTCCTTCGACTTGCTAAATTCTGATTGACTGTAAAAAATCAATATACTGTTTGACTTATGAAGCAATAAAATTAATTTTGTTCTTTGCATCTACATACATTTGTATGACAGTAATTTCTCAACAAGTATGATAATTTGAATTACATAAATCGACTGGCAGTTTAAAAAAAGGCCTTCTTTGTGTGTTATATAAACAGAAGAATACTTCAACCATCTCTGTAATAGGAAATAAACTCATTCTTTCAAATTACAAGTACATATTCTCATGAATAATATTTCCTTCATAAAATGTTAAAACAAACTTGATATTTTATGAATGTTTTACAAAACTTTACTAGTTTATTCTTAATAACTCCTACAAAGTTCCTATCAGAAAATAAATAAACCAATGCAATAATAAATGCCTCATTTTTGTATTTTAACGTAAAAAAAAGTTATTTTTATTTTAAGAAAGACAGGCTTAAAAATTACTTTTAGTGTTCATGTAAGGCTCAAATGCATAGAATGTAAGAAAACCTGGTTTAGATTATTCACTAGAAATAAGTTAATTTACCCAACTTAAATGTGAGCGAAGCCTTGGGCAAACTTGAGTAAGTTAAACTAATTATTAAAAAAATTAATGGTTGATTAATTCATTTGGGTACCCGTCATTTGGCCTAAAGTGTAGGCCAAACGACTTTAGGTCAAATGACTTTATGCCAAATTACTTTAGGCCAAATGCATGCTGTGAAGTTAATTTTTAGGCCAAATGCCTGTTGCGAAGTTAATTTTTAGGCCAAATGACTTTTCGTAAAATTAATTTTTATACAATTTATTTAAAGTGTTTGTGTTGTCTTCGGGATCATTCGTTATGATTTGTAGCGATGCTAATAGATGTCGAGGTGTGTATGTAGTGTTTAGTTAAATAGTATATACTACCGTTTCAAAATATATTTGTCTTCTCTCAATTTACTTCTTCCCAAGGTATAGCAGCACGTCCGTTAACCTGTAGTACCACTTTTGTTATGTTGAACATTTGCATTGCCAAAGTTTTGTATTAGTTTATGTACCTTATTGTACCACAAATAAAAAGATTTGTGCCCGTACCCTTTTTGATTAATTAGCAATTACAATTGAATAATTTTGTTTTATTTTGAATTTTGAACTCTTTTCAATTCCAAAGTCTTACATTAGTTTTGTACCATTTTGTACCACAAATAAAAAGTTTTGTACCATTTTGTACCACAAATAAAAAGTTTTGTACCTGTACCCGTTTTGAGTAACTAGCATATTAATGTGGCCACTCCATGTTAATAATTTTGTATTATTTTAAATTTTGAACTTTTTTCAGTGCCAAAGTATATTTTATCTGTTTTTCTGCGTATATTTTTTTACTAATTTTATTAAATGAATTGGAGATGCGGCAGTAGGCCTAAAGCAGGGTGTCTACCATCCGGGAAAATCAGGGAAAACGGGAATTAGCCGGGAATTTGAAGTGATCGGGATAAAACGAGAATAAGTCGGGAATTTGGTAAATCACAATAAAAATCCGGGTAAATGATATTTTACTCAAAATATGAAATACAATAATCAGTAAATTATGTCATTTTTTTGTTTGTAGCTGTGTAATATATTTTTAATTCCTAGTAAACAATTTTAATTCCAATTTTAAAACTTATTATTATTAAAAAATAAGATTAATAGANGGGAGGGGGGGCGAGTTAGAAGGATGTGACATACTTTTTTAGTCGGGAACTTTAGGCAATGATCAGGGGAAATCGGGCAAAAGGTCGAGGATTTCATTGGTCAAGTTTAGTAGACACCATGTAAAGTCAGTTGGCCTAGAAGTCATTTGGCCTAAAATCAAGTCGGCCTAAAAATCATTTGGCCTAAAAGTTAGTTGGAATAAAGTCATTTGGCCTAAAGTGAATTCTGAATTTTTAAAAATTGATGTTGTTAATAGTTGACCTAAAGTCATTTGGCCTAAAAGTCATTTGGACTAAAGTCACTTGGCCTAAAATTATTTAGCCTAAAATATAATGTTAAAACCTTCAGGTATCTTCGTAAAATAAGAACTGTTAGTTTTTTCATCTGATTATAGATAGCACAGGTGATGTTAGATGGTGTTAATATATTTTTAAAAACATAGACTTTATTTAAACACAGACTTACTCTATTTACTTACTCTATGGCATTAAAAACTCGAAAGCTCATTGCTGCACTCACGAAAGTACGCCACCTATCCCTATCTTGAGCGTGTTCTATCCAATCTATCTCATTACATCCTATGTTTCTCGGGTTTATCCAAATGTTATCCTCCAACTGCGTCAGGGTCTTCCTAGTGAGTGGTCTTTTCCTATTGGGTTTGCCATTCAATACCTTGAACGCGGTTCTAAATACTCCCATTCACGCTGCATGACCTGCCCACCGTAGCCTACGAGATTTCATTACCCTATCAAGGGCTGGTGATGAGTACAGGGTGTGCAGCTCATCATTATGTAGCCTCCTCCACTCCTCACTATCTTCATATATTTTTGGATCAAATATCTTTCTAAGCACAGTGTTTTTGAACACCCTAGATTAATTTTTATCATGTAAGATAAGAGACCACGTTTCACACTCATAGAGAACAACCGGTAAAATTATGGTTTGTATACTCTAAGTTTAACATTTATTGACAGCAGGTGAGATGCCAACAAATTACTGACCGAGTAATAACAAGCATTTCCCGACTGTATTCTTGTCCTAATTTCCAATTTAATATTGTTATAGCTAGCTAGAATCGTTTATAAATATTTGAACTCACTAACCCTATCAAATGATATGTTTTCTGTAGTATCTAAGCTATCGACTTCAATCTGTGTTCTCTGTGTGATCATATACTTAGTTTTCTCATATTTAAATATTGACATTAGTTCTTATTTATTAATATGAATTATATGTTCAAAACAATTCAACCGTAAAATATCTTCTAGAACTCTCGAACTGTGCTCCTTGGATCCCAAGGAATCCGTGGACAATACCCAGGGGATCTGTGGATTAATTTCTGTAATGGCTTCTTTGAATTATAATTAATTTAAAATATATTTGACTAAAAAAATTACGAAACTTCTTTAATTGGCTAAAAAATATGTTTATTTCATTATGACCGTTATAATAATATCCAACCAAGAAACCCCCTGTTGAATATCTTTATTTCCGATTGAGCCACCGCAGTTTATACTTTCGGCACAATATTTTCTTGAATATTGCTGAACTTCTCACTGGGCCCAAAATCATACATGTTAGTTTTTGCAGTGAAATTGTTATTTCCCTGCCCTTAAAAAAGTTCCTCTAGAGTGTTTAGGTGGCTAACGAGATCCTGCCCACTACTGCGATTGAATTTAGGGAGTCTATCCTCAAGAGCCCGGTCTCCTAAAAGGGTACACAAAGATTAAGAAAATGGGCTTAAGTCGCCCAGCCCTTCTAACCTGACCTGGTCTGACAATCCCTCAAGCTGGTCCTTTACAATTTTTACCTCCTCGGCTCTGTCAACCAACCTCTGATCCAACCCCACCTGGGTTCTGGCTAAATCCCGGTTCTTGTCCTTCTGTGAGCTAACAGCAGAGTTCATAATCTCTATTGTATTTGTCTAGCTCTCGTTCCCTGTACGCACCTTTAGGCTTAGTCCATTCAATCCTTCCTCTAGCTGTGCGACCTGCTGTGCCGCCAACCTTTGGTTTGACTCCAAGGTCAGGCTAAACTTGACTCTCGGATCTCTTTCTTAACACTGACCAGCTCCTGCCTGAACCACTCTTCAGTGACCTCGACTCTAACCTCAAAGTCGGCCGTGGTCTTGCCTATTTCCTCTGAAAACTCTTCCCTTGTACTGACCGTTAATGACCCGATGTGACGCAGGATCTCACTGCGGGTTTCCTCTTGAGTGGAAACGAGCTTTCTCTCGAGGATTGACTGCCCTTCCCTCATCTCCACTAACAATTGTTGGATACTCGCCATAAGGTCCAACGAAGGGGTACTATGGGGAATTTCCATGGGTAAAGGAGGGATTTTGTCCCCATCTGGTGACGGACCCTCAAAATAAGTTTGGGATGAGTTGTTGCTCAAATCCTCAACCACAACTTGGTCCCTAACCAACTTATCCTGCTGTGGTGTCGTGGTAGCAGAATCATCCTCCAACCCTACATCAATTGATTGTCCATCCATTATTGTGGGTAAAACCTCAACCTCATACCTAATGTTTATCTTAGACTGTCCTCTGTTCCTACTTCTAAGAAAATACCCTTCCTGGCTCCTAACCTAAAGCACATTTGAAAATCCTAGGTTGCTCTATCCTAACCTTATCGAAAAGCCCCACGTTAAGGCGACACTGTGAAAAACATTATATATTTATAATTCTCCTAAAGTTGTATAAAATATAAATATTATTTTATTATTTAGCCAGTTGCACGAGAAACCTTATCTCAGGGCCACTGGGTTTAAACACATGATTAGGAAGTCCCTCCTCTTTGCCTGTCCGGTTGCCGTAGCAATATTACATGATACAACAAGAAGCTGGTTGATAATGCTTGGGGTAAAACACATAAGAAATGCACTTACACCTGTATTTTATATAATATTGTAATGTAACAAAATTAATAGTTATCATGAAATAAATAAATAAACTATTTTATGTTATTTGTTTGGTTATTTATGTACTTTGAATTTTAGTCTTATCAAATCCTGCCTATGGAGCTCTGTTAATTTACATATCTAAAGTAACATAATTATCTAGAAACAAAGTTAAAATTATGGTGTTTGTAAATTTTATATTAATATGTATAAACTTTGTTTTGTTAACACGGTATTGATTACTATACCATAATTTCAATTAAAATTAATAATTAGCCTTGCTGCTCATAGTTCCATTTTCCTTTTTGTAAGTTATCTTAAGATATAGTCACTAAGTGTTAATATTGTAATGTAACAAAATTAATAGTTATCATGAAATAAATAAATAAACTATTTTATGTTATTTGTTTGGTTATTTATGTACTTTGAATTTTAGTCTTATCAAATCCTGCCTATGGAGCTCTGTTAATTTACATATCTAAAGTAACATAATTATCTAGAAACAAAGTTAAAATTATGGTGTTTGTAAATTTTATATTAATATGTATAAACTTTGTTTTGTTAACACGGTATTGATTACTATACCATAATTTCAATTAAAATTAATAATTAGCCTTGCTGCTCATAGTTCCATTTTCCTTTTTGTAAGTTATCTTAAGATATAGTCACTAAGTGACTGATTAAAATTGTAGCAACAAAACAAAAATTTGGAAACTTCTCCCCCATAGCCATTATGTAGTTGAAAACTACATATATTTATATTTATTTAAAGATATGAATAAACTTCTCACTTCCTCTCCAAGTTAAATTCAACACTCTTGTGTAAATCTGTTATAGTTCAAAATTGTAATAACTTGCAACACTGTGTCCCTTTTTACCTCTTGATTGTACAATTAAAACATCCCGGCTTTAATAACATTTTAAAAATCGACGCCAAATATAAAACAAAAACTAATCGTCCCCTTCAATTCTTAAAAACAAAAACAAAAGCAACTTTCCAAATACACACCAAAGAGGTGATACAATTTCGAACTAGGAATATTGCTAGAACAGTGAAGTATGGATGAGAGGTTAAAGAAAGCAAAAAGTTATTTTATTTGGGAAGTGAAAATAAATAAATTCAATGTTGGCACAACTGTACGTACATCAACAGAATAAGAATCAATAATAGATATTTTGTTACTCTAATTAATTGTAAATATGGTTTATAATTAAAGGGGTTGGTTTTCTTTGTCACACTGGGGCTGAGAGGCTCCTTGGTATACACCTGGTGCCAGAGTACAAATTGTTTCAAGTCCTTGTCTGTGCATTTCATCGCATTAAACATACACTCCCACATCTCTACGACCGTGTAGCTGGCATTCTAAAACTTCTCAACACAAGCCATGGTCGCTTCATAGCGCGTCTCCATGGTCTCGTGGGGACTATTTTTGATAGGGGTGGTCCTGTCAGGATAACAGAGAGGGCACCCGTGCCAATAACAGCCCCAGAACTGAAAATATGGTGGTGGTATATCCAGCTTTAACAACGCCGTCTACACGTTACCCTAACACATATTCCTCACGGTTGTTACCCGCATGAAGAATAGAGACACGGCGTTGATGGTCCTCCCAGCAGAGCCATTGTAAAGCGACGTGCGACTGTTGTTCTGCACACCAGTAGCCACCGTGAGGGATAATACCGATAGTATTCTCCTTAAGATGACTTCGGCGATAAACCAACATGGCCGCTCCAGCTATCGTACACGCCTCTCTGAAAGGATCCACCTTTACTTTCTCCACGAGCATGTCTCTAAACTTCAGGTGGGCCTTCCGAAGGATCTCTACATCTTTCACACAATACAGTTCCAACTAGCGTTTTAAATCAAAGATATAATTTTCTTTGAACAACGGGTCCTACCACTTTTCAAGGTTCTCCTTTCCCTCAACTGACACCTCACCGATGCCATAGTCCTCCTTTGACTTCAATGGACCCCTATACCCCGCGTTTTCTTTTTTATTGAAAAAATGGGGGAAATGTCCTTTGGCCAAAGACTCGTCCAAGCCGAATATTTTTGGCATTTTGGTCATCAACATGGGTATAATGTTCAGCGAGTCAATAAAGTGAAGTAGGCCGTAACTCATGGACATAATTTTCCCACCGTTCATTATAAGTTCTGGAGTCCATTTTTAAACCTCCTACATGTATTTTAAAATGAAATTTCCATCATAGCCTTTCCCATTATGGCCTAGGAAGGTAATATCCTTAAATTGTGTAGCTTTAATTTGTTCTAAAAATCCAAAAAATTGGGCCATTGTTGTATCACCCTTGAATATGCTAGTCCTATCGCCCCCACATTCAGTGCAATGATGGTAATTTGCATCTATATGAACGCAGGCCTTGCAACACGTCTGTACGACACATAGGTTAGGTTCGTGCAAGTACGTGCCAGCCACACCTTGAAGAAGAATTTCTTGCCTGCATTCAAAATCATAGAATACAAACATGAAATTGCTCTTTTACAGTCACGGTTTTGATGGGGCTTGCTTCATATAGAAGAAATGACCAGATAAACGATATGTATTGCATATTATACAAAAAGTCTCACAACACCTATGTTAATAATATGATTTTTTCAAACTGAAAAATTGCCCCCATACCTCACAAATATTTTTGACATTACAGACCGACCTGTAACCTCTGCAAAAACCGGGACGTTTATGTTAATCAAAACATATCTGGTTTGTGAACCAACGCCCAATGTCTTTACAGACCACAGATCGGTCTCCGCTACAAACCACTTTAGCTTAGCAATTTTTGCACGCTGATTCGCATTTGTGCACTTTCTTTGTGTTGAACATCACACGACTCTTGCGGTAAAATTACAAACACTTAAACGCGGCTGTCATGGATGCTATGACTTCAAAATGCTTTTGCTTATCGTCGTGAAAATACAAATCAAGATAGACCTTCGGGAGGAGTAGGCCCCTCATATAGGACCTGTCTTCCCCGACGTTCCCTGAACACGGTGATTTTGTATTCGGAGAGGTAAGTTTAAAATTGTTCCAGCTCGGTTAGCCCACCACCTTTCACAAGATTCACACGGGTATCATGGAATAGTTCCTCTGCTTTGAGTTTTTGAATAGGATGACCCATTTTGATTTGTTTAGCGGTGTTCACGTCCATACATCCGGGTTCTCTTTTATTGTCACATATAGCTTTGGCGACAACCAATGTACGGGCAAGGCAAAGTGTATCATCGCAATTTTGAATCGTGATAATTCCTTGTTATTACGGCTATATGGGGTAGCGGGAATGAGTTTATCAGAATAACATGCACTCCCACGAGGCTCCTTAAAATTGCTGAGTTTAACGTAGTGGTGCTGTACTAAAAAACAAACTATTACTTTGCAACACACGACTTACGTTATCAATCACGGCTTGAGCGTATAACTGATCTGCTCGCCTAATTGAGACATATACAGTGTTTAACGTCGAGTCCGTGCTATTCAAAAGTAATCAGCGCTGACGTCATGGTCCTGCAGCCGATTGATCAAATTAGTAATTTGTTCTTCAAGCCAGCTTAACGCGTCACGATTGCTTGCTGGAGCACCAAGATGTACGGTAATTTCTTTACAGGTATACAAGAAACGCCTCAATTGTTTAATTCTATCTTCGACGATCCGAATAGGGACACTATTCGACAGGGCCCCACCTACCTGGTTTACCGTGCCACTAAATCTCGATTGCGGGGCTGTATACGGTCCCACCCCCACCATATCAGTGCCTTGAAGGGAGGCCGTGATCCCCGTCTGCCGTACCACAGCTTGGGCTCGAGCACCGTCTCCCTGGCTCTGAGGCAGTGCTCCGGCAGTGTGGTGAGGGGAATTCGCTGCCGTTGATGGTGGAGGGATCGTCCGGACATTTGCTGCCTCCATTTTAACTATAACAAAAAAGCACGTGTCAAAGTAAGCACTTGAAATAAAATTGTTCCAAACATGCGCGTATTTTTTTCTCTCTTTAAAATGTATAATCCTTTTCAATTTCAATCTAATTTCAGTATTAATATAATATGTTACAATTTTTCCTAAACATAATTGCTTTAACTGATACCAACATTCACAAAGTGTCTGTAATGAATACACTCGAACCTTAGTACAGTTACAAATACATTATAGGGCCGCTAATTTATCACTATGAGGGGTTAATCCTACATTTTCATCTATGCCGAGAATCGAACATGGGACCCCATCGCAAATTGTGTCTAATAAATACAATTTGAACCCTATTACAACTACAAAATACAATCCGGTGCAGTTAATTTAACACTATGAACGGTTAAACATACATTTTCACCCATGTAGGGAATCGAACCCGGGACCTTTCGCAAAGTGTGTGTAATAAATACACTTGGACCTTAGTACAACTACAAAATTAGTCCAGGGCAGTTAATTTAACCCTATGAAGGGTAAAACCTACATTTTCACCCATGTAGGGAATCGAACCCGGGACATTTCACAAAGTGTGTGTAATAAATACACGTTAACCCTATTACAACTACAAAATTAGTCCAGGGCAGTTATTTTAACACTATCAAGCGTTAAACCTGCATTTTAACCCATGTATGGAATCGCACCCGGGACCTTTCGCAAAGTGTGTTTAATAAATACACTTTTACCTTAGTAAAACTACAAAGTACAGTCCGGTGCAGTTAATTTAACACTATCAAGAGTTAAACCAACATTTTCACTCATGTAGGGAATCGAGCCCGGGACCTTTCACAAAGTGTGTGTAATAAATACACTTTAACCCTAGTACATCTACAAAATACAGTCCGGTTCAGTTAATTTAACACTATGAAGGGTTAAACCTACATTTTCACCCATGTAAGGAATCGAACCCGGGACCTTTCGCAAAGTGTGTGTAGTAAATACACTTTAACCCTAGTACCACTACAAAATACAGTCCAGTGCAGTTAATTTAACACTATGAAGGGTTAAACCTACATTTTCACCCATTTACGGAATCTAACCCAGGACCTTTCGCAAAATGTGTGTTATAAATACACTTTAACCATAGTAAAACTACAAAATACAGTCCGGTGCAGTTAATTTAACACTATCAAGGGTTAAACATATATTTTAACCCATGTAGGGAGTCGAACCAGGGACCTTTCGCAAAGTGTGTGTAATAAATACACTTTAACCCTATTACAACAACAAAATTAGTCCAGGGCAGTTATTTTAACACTATCAAGGGTTAAACCTGCATTTTAACCCATGAAGGGAATCTAACCCGGGACTTTTCGCAAAGTGTTTGTAATAAATACACTTTCATCCTAGTAAAACTACAAAATACAGTCCGGTGCAGTTAATTTAACACTATTAAGGGTTAAACCAACATTTTCACTCATGTAGGGAATCGAATCCGGGACCTTTCGTAAAGTGTGTGTAATAAATACACCCTAGGACAACTACAAAATTTAGTCCAGGACAGTTAAACCCTCATTTTCACCCCATGTTTGGAATCGAACCAGGGTCCCTTGTCTAGGCCAAAATATAGGGTTTGGCTCTCTCTCAATTTAATGCTCGGCTAAATCGACAATATAATTTTTCCTGGATGCCTGTAAGAAACACATAATTTCCCCCTTTTAAAACTGTATTAATGTTCGAAACAGGCTTTCAACGCTATTTGTTGGCCCTCTAAACAAGCACAACCACACACACTTCATAAATGTAATAAGATATTTGCAGGGACTGCATGTATTCACACAAATTTGAAAAAAAAAATAGAAAGTGGACAGAATTGAGTTTACTCTTGGTGGGAATATTTTGGTTTTAATTTACAACCGTTACTATTTTTTAATCATAAAATGTTAAGACTATAACATCCACTAACCCTGCCAGCTGTATGATAATTTATCAAACCAACGTGTCGGGAAATGAACCCGACACCAATAGTCTACTACACAGACATGCTATCGAATTCGCTAAGGCGATGGCTTAGTATTTGATCCAGCACTTTGTAAACGTGAATTTAATAAGTGGCTAAAGCGACATGTATAATTTTCTGTCTTTGGCAACCTTCTCAAAACAGCCAGCTGACAAAAGGATTCGGTATGCGGCCGAAATAACGATGGTTTGGTAGAAAGATAGCGCACACCAATAGTCTATTTTCAAACTAGTGGCTATAGTATAGTTACTTGTAGACGGTACTTACATATAAGCCCGTCTATCGCGTGCAATTCACCCCAAACATCGGGGAGTGAATTTCTGCCTGTGTCTGTAGGGGTTGGGGCCCTGTAGAGAGGTACCGACGTGAGGAAGCCTGGGGATGTCGTGAGGACGACGGGCTGGCCTGAGGATGAAGGGGGCCTGCGTAAGGACGCCGGTGACGCCGGGCCGAGCACTGCCCGCAGGGTTCACCTCCGCCTGGGAAGGTACCGGCACGCCCGTCGCTGCGGACGCTACATTGTCCCGAAGGCCCTCATCCAGCCCATATGGATCCCAGTAGTCTGAAATTAAATAAATACACATTCATTACCATTTACGGGAAATAAAAAACACTGGCAAGTCTCTAAAATATATATCGTAGGCCACTAATTTCCCATGGACCAGTCGTTTTCCTCCAAGCAAATCCCGTCTTCGGTAAAATACAACAACTGGTCCAGGATATTGGGACCCACAGGTTGAGCCGCCTCGCCAAGCGTCTGGGGATTGTCATCTAACAAAGAAGAATAGAATACCACTGTACACTAAAGACGTAATAAGTAAAATAGTAACCATTAAAATATACAAAATGATTTAAAACATACCTGAATTTATCCAATTTTCCAGTGCGTCAAAACTCATCTTGATGCTTGTATGGCGCAATCACGAATTGAAATGACCGACTGTAATGATTTTGAGGTCTATTTATACCCACCTCAAAGGGCTTGCCACCTGTAATGGCAGAGGTTACACAATACACATCTACGTTTGGCCAATGCGTATTAGATCCTTGTAAGTACCGTTATTTGTCATAAATCTTCTAGCAGCCGATGAGGATGGACGTACTGGGTCACCACTCTGCTATGCCTGTTCGTGCAAATGTGGGTGTACTCTGGCGCAGAATGAATAGCAAGTGCGGGTATGCGAGGATGACATTAGCTGCCATAGCCCTCGGGTTGTAGGTACCCCATAACCTTTTTTTTTATCACTCTTGCAAATGTTGTGTGCATTGAGTGGTATGTCCCCTTGATCAATGGTCGCCCCCGCAAGGCCTTTTGTAAGTCCCGTTATCCGCCAGACAACTTCTAGCTACCTATGAGGATAGACGTGCCTGGTAGACGCTCTGTTCATGCAAATGTGGGTGCACTTTAGAGCAGAATGAATAGCAAGTGCTGGTACACAAGGGTTATTGGTACCCCCATGGCGTAGAATGAATAAGTCTGGTTTAGCAAACGGTGGTGCAAACGGACGGACGCAAATCTACTTGATTATTACTTGTTTAATTCTAGACAATTTGAACCTATCTGGTAAATACTCTTTAAAATTAGTACCACTGCAACTAGCTATAAATAGATTGCGCTCTTTAACTACTAATATGATATTTCACTCAAATCAGCACTTATTTCACTCTTGCATGAAAAGCATAGTACGAGTGCGAGCTACTTTCAAGCCCTCCAGTTTTACATTTTCGCTAACAGATAGCGTGACAATCTAGAAATCATCAATTTTACCCTCTGGCGATGGAATATTGCTTTTAGCAGAGAGAGAGAGACAGAACTATATATTCTATTGATTTTATGAATAAAACATAGTACTTATTAACTGGTCACATATTTCAATTAGATATATTATTATTATTGATCTTGTTCACCTTTTGGACATAACATTTCTATTTTATCTCCAGAATATATTTTTCACTATATTTTATTTAAATTAACTATAACCCTAACATTAATTTAATATTTTTCATTACAGGTGGCCATCACCGCCAAAACGATCTATCCCAAATAATAATAATCTTAGATTCCAATTTACGTTTTATTTATTTTATTCCCCCCTCCCGCGTCTTCCTTCTGTCTGTTTCAAACCCGCACATGATATGTAGTTCGATTCTAGGGTGGGTAGACCGAAGGTGGTTTTCCGCACATTTGGGATAACCCTTACGTTTTGCCTGAAATTGTACGTGTCACTCATATAGTTATTGTGGGAGGATTTAGGACGCACTGCTAAAAATGGGTTGAGGTCTGGGGTTTCTATTCTACAATCTTAGTGCAGAGGTTCGCCTTGATACATCTCTGAGGGGTATTGCTTGCTGTGGCTTCCTTGTTCGGTGGCTGCTCTTGTATCAATGCCAGATAACGGTACATTTAAAAACCTCGCAAAGACAAGTTAACGGAGTGATTGAGTCGGTAATGAGGTCGTCAGCTCCTGTCATCCTTTCCCATGACTTGCAGTTCATGACTTCCACAGGGGGGGGGGTCATTACCGCTCAGGGATTTACATTGCCCCATGACGCACTGCAAGTGAAGGGGTGTGTGTGGGGTGAAGTGAAAGGAAAGTAATCAGCCTGTTCCAAGCGATGTAAGGAGAGTGGGGGTTGGGAGGTGCGCACCAGTGATGCACAGTGGTCACTACTCTGTAAGAGGACGAGCAGCGAAGATGCCCACATTCTACCCCAGACAGCCAACCATAGCGTGAGGTTCGTGCAGAGCCCTCATTCTGAAACGTCATGGACTGTATGCCCCCATTCTACCCCCGACAGCCATAGCGAGAGCTTCGTGCAGAGCCCTCATGCCGAAACGTCACGGACTGTATGCTCCCTCAAATAAATAAATAAACTACAACGGCCCAATCCTAGCCATTAATTAATTAGCAATAATTGATTAACAATAATTAATAATTAATCATCAAGAACCAACATATCCGGGGTGGTAGGCGAAGGGGTTGTAGGGGAAGGGGTCGAAGGGGAAGAAATTTCGAGACATAGCACGCAATGATTGCGTCACCGGGAAAAAGCGTTTTGACCGGTTGGCGGAAGTGGGGTTCCCAAACGCCCCACCATCTACTATAATAATATAAATGTATCATAGACAAGTGGGGTCTTCGGGACACTAGTTTGAAAACACTACTCTGATGGGTTAGGAATAAGGAATTTTAGAGGTAATCCACCCGCATTTGCGTGTAAGGGGAGTGAGAAACCTTTTAGGCAATACCATCCTCGATAAACTTTACACGGATTCGAACCCTGGTCACTCCCCAACAACAAGCCAGTCTAAAATGAAAGTGATATATTTATACCATGCGGCCACCAAAGCTGGGGAATAGCGACATATTCATTGATAATGTACTAATAATACAGTACAAATACAATTAATTCTTTACCTCAACACTTCTGGTTCCGCAAAAACATAGTTTTAGTAGTGTTTATGAATGTCGTTATATTTTAACGCAGGACCGCTTGGAGCCTGCCAGTCCCACATCTTCCTCCCTCCAGTGAATTTGAAGTGTTTTGGGCGGACACACACACACACACACACACACACACACACATAACTTTCAAACAAACGAGGATAATGGAAGTTCAAGATTACAGCAGACCTAATTAAGAATTGACTGAGCCTCAAATAATTGTAAATAGTTTATTTTCGTTTTTGATATTTCACACATCACTTTCTTAAGCGAAATAAAAATATGCCCAATAGCACACTACTCATTGTTCCATATATTTAATAGAGGTCAAACTTAGAACAAATTTAAGAGGCGGAGGGGGAGATAAAATTTGAGAAACAACTTTTTTTAAGTACTAATAGTTGCACCCTTTTATATATAAATTAAATCTTAAATTAGCTTTATTCAATTTGATAAATTTTATTTTGTTTCAAAACTTTGATGTAATTCCCTCAGATGAAAATTTATAGATTAAGAGTGAGGTTTACCTTTGGAGAGATTTGAAATTGCATCTAGATTTGAAGAAAAGCTAGAGCTCGTGGATATGTTCGACCAACAAGATTAATGCAAAACTGGTAGAAAGAGAAAGATTTAGGATTATTGGGGGGGAGGATGACAAGTCAAAGTGAGCAAAATATTTTACGTAAGGATTCTTGTCTATAGTTTATTTTTAAGACAGTTTGCCTTCTCACATTAGTAAAATAAATGTTCTTTTTTTACTTTCTTATTGGGAGAAAGTAGTGTAATAGTAAATATTTTGCCTCCGAGATTATGATAGATCTAGATCTTAACGTTTCATGTGGCCCCGAATTAAAAATATTAGTATCACATTTCTGTGAATTCTTAACGATAAGCGTAAATAAATTGAACCCAATTTCCGAAATATATGTTTCAGCTCGCACACAAATGAATCTATATAAATAAAATACTCATCGTCCTATTTCCATAACCTGTGGACCTGGAAACTTTAAATTTTGGGGGAGTATTAATTGTAGGCCCTAGGCAATAGATATGATGGTATTTTCCGAAATTCAACCTATTATAGGCAAAAAATGGTGGTTGAAAGTTTTTTTTAATTCGCTGATTATCAGCGGAAATTGAGGTTTACATTTTAAATAATGTTTCCAAGGTGTGTTGGAAGAAAAGAGGGTGGAGGCTCAAAACTTCCTAAACTAAAATAAATTACTATTTCACAGCAGTAGAAAATTGAAACGTGCCCGGCATCCAAAGGAATTATTCCATAAAATTATAAAAGTCTGGACTTTTTTAACATTTACGTTGGATCCCGGAGAATAAGGAAGGGGGGGCTATAAACAGAAAAAAACACACTTCTAGGTGTGGTAAAAAAGATAAACCCGTCATTCAGGTAGAAAAACAACCCTAGATAACCGATAGCCAAATATGTCCTAAAATTTGAAATTTCTTAATTGTAGCTAGAAAAATGAAGGGTTTACTTGAAAGACAAGTGATCTATATATAAATAAATTAAGAAATATTCTATTTAAAGTTCTTAACATAATGAGTGAAAACAACAATAGAACAAAAGTCATGAATAAGGAGTGGAAATCATTGACAGTAAAAAAATGTATAACTATAAAATAATAATTCTAGTCACAACACCAGAAAACGACAGTAAAAATACCTTTATACATAAATAAATAAGGAAAACCACAGATGAAAATAATAATACCAACACTTTTTAACATGATACCGGACACCCTTTTGGGAATAAATAAAATCTCAAACGTTAAAAGAGAAATATTAAAATGGCTAGTTGACTCAAAGACTCATTTAAATAATAATACTAAATTGACTAATATGACAAATAAGATAAGAAATGGACTCAAGATTGGTTTTTGAATGTTTGATAAATATAAAGTGTAATAGATTCAAGGAACTAAATTAAGTGTTAGAATTATGTTAGTTGTAAGAAGAGACTTAAAGGAACGAAATGTATTTATTACATATTTACACTATTACATGCATGTATGGCATTTCTGGTGAGCACCAGCTGACAAGCACATTGTGCTTAGCTGGACCATGTTTAATGATTAAAAATATGGTCTCCAGACTCAATTTAAAAAAATCTACTACTACCACTACTGTTGCTATTATTACTATGGGTGTTGTTTATTGATATGGTTATTGTTATTATTGTTATTGGTGTTGTTATTATTGTTATTGTGGTTATTGTTATTATTATTTATTAAGCTTCTGGGATGTAAGGTGATTTAATACATAAGATCTAAATTATGGAAGCCTTTTTTAATTCTTAACAACTTAAGAGATTAGTCCTATCCTATGAAAAGAATGATATGAAAATTTATGAGATAAAATTTACATGTATATGCACTTATAAATGTTTTCAGCAAAATGCATCTAGTCAATTGCTGATTTTGAAAAACTAGTTTTTTGTACACCTTTTTAGTAAAATATTGTTTGCTTTGTTCATTTATTCTGCTGTCAGTCGATACACTCTTCCTGTTGGTGTCATTGAATCAACTTTAGGTATAATTTAAGATCTATTAACACTAATTATGTCTGGGAATTGGTGGTATTTAAAAGATGGACTGGGTCCATACGGCTCTAAGAAACTTATCTTGATGTCTTCCTCTTTTTCACCAAGAACACACCCCAACCACCAATGGTTTGACTACTGGTGAGCTACAAATCCAACAATGTCAATTATCTCCAAAAGTTGTCTTCCTCTTCAACAAATACTAATTATTCTTTGGCTTCAGTAGTACTTATCTTTCAGCCTAGTTTTACTCTCATTTTGAATGTAGTTGTACAACTGTTGCATCCCTTTGACAGTTTTTGCATTCTTTAGCCTTGGTTGTAAGAATGTGTTTTCTGTTTCATAATCTTCTTTGGTTGAGTAAAAAAAATTTTTGGTATATTATCTTTGGCTCAATCATAACACTGCCGAGGTGTCATAATTTGCTCATTGTGTACCATGCGCAGACTTGCCAGGGCAGAAAGCCGTTTTAAAGTCCCTCTCACACCAACAAAAGCATTTTTACCATGTGAGGAGGCGAAAAAAAAATCCCTTTGCTTTAATGCTAAATTCTTCTTAATGAAAGTAAAGGTTGAGAAGGTTGGACTTATTTTTATATTGTGATCCTGCTCCATCTGAGAAATAATGTATTTTTTCAGGTGGTGTGGGGAAAGTTTGCTTTAAGAAACCAATCATTACTCTTTGAAAGAGATGTACAGCTACTGGATCATGTGACATACAGCCATAGATAATCACCAGACGTATTTGCACAAAATTCTCAGGATTTTCAGTTTTGTAATAGATAACAAAAGGATGGATAATGGCTTGTGCATTGTTTCCAGTGGAAGACTTGTACAGAGTATCATAATATAAAATAATAATTTTCCGCAAAGTCACATATACGGTAACTAAATACTTATTTGAAGGGATGTTTTTCCTTGATGTTCTTCAGATATGCTGACTGCTGTTTCGCAATATATGAATGACGCAATAATTTTGGCATACTTTCAAATAAGAAGTCTAAAAATCCCTGAGTTGGTTTTTTCATAGTCTCTAGTGTTGTCCTGTTCTCTATCTGCAACCATTGTTTAAATGTAACATTCTCAATACAATTTGCTTGAAGCAATCTTCAAAATGAGATCTGAGTTTGTCACTGCCTGGGCAATCATCACATTCACTAAAATAACACTTTGTTGGTTCATTACAAATAATGTGACCTGGCGGTCTAGGGGTAAGGTGTCAGACTTCTATGCTGGCGGCCGGGGTTCAATCCTCGGTCCCGGCAAAGATTTATNAGATTTATCTGATTACCAAACCCTTCCTTCACCTCTGACAAGACATCTTGTGAATGTGGGGAATGCCAGGCCTCCACCGTGGTTCGGATTCCACGTTAAACTGTAGGTCCTTCATTTCATCTCACAATCACCCTACCATTACACATTAGCGTAAGTGCGTATAGCCCGAACGGGTAGTAAGACACAGTGCTAATAATAATAATAATAATAATAATACAAATAATATTAAATATCAAATCTTTATATATGTTTTTATTGGCATTCCTCCATCATACATCTCAGGCATTTTCCATTGAGCCATCATTAATTTTACATTTTGAAGCGTCATACAAACACATACAGAATGTGTGCCACTTGATCCAACGAGGACACAATGCTTTGGACGAAACTCACAGAACTTTGTAAATTTGATTTTACACTCTGGATGTTGTTCTTTGACAATAGATAAACCACTCTCAAAGGGTTCAGAATCAAACTTTTTTTGAACAAGAATTTGTTTTCCATCTATTTTAACTGAAAAAAAATCTTTTTTACCGGGCATTTGATGACTAGCTTAATCATTTTCATAAACTTATTTTACTAGCGCAAAAGAGACAGGATCAAACATTTTATCCGGCCGCAGATTTGGTGATGACATTATACCTTTTTCCTCAACAAGTTTTTTTGCTTTTTGTGTCATAAAATTTGAAACAGCAAATTCATTTTTGATTTGTTTTAATATCCCAATTTGAGAAATGGTTGTTAAAATTTGCATCTTCACGCTTTTATCTCTGGAGTAAAATGTTTCCTTTAGCTAAGTTATTATTTCTGTATTGGCAATGCAAGTTTCTACAGATGAACTGCCTGAACTTATATTCGAAAATTTTCTTCTAAGAGATTCAGTAATTTTTTTAAACTTTTCCTCAGGATATTTCTTCTTTCATAAACTTTTTTTTAATGAGAGTTTCAACGAGAACAGTCAAACTCCTGTTCACCGCACCTAAAGTCTCTTCTTTTTGTGTAGTTGACATTTAAATTATTTATGTACTATTGTTGTCATCCTCATTCTCTGAGGATTGTGAGGCTTCTTCCTCTTCATCAATTTTAGATAATTTAAGAACGACCTTCCGACAGGTATCACAAATCTTATCTCCAGAGCTTATTAATTTGGAGCAACTCATAATATTGTCATTAACAGTTCTTAAGTTTTTTTTTAAGTATGCCCAAATTTACTAAATGGATTACAGCAGTAAACATTCAAGTATTTTTAAATGTGGCTACTTCTTCCATTTCCACTCAGTCCTATCATTGATATTTATGCGTAAATTAGTTTAAATGTCATTCAAAAGTAATGAGATCACACATAAAACCACACGAGTTATGTGAGATTAGAAAAATAATTTGTTTAAGTTAACTAAAAATTAAAAGTTTTTAGTTGGAAATAAAAAAAATGCACCTTACAGTACAGGTAGATTTAAAAAAATATTTTTTTTTATCAAATTAAAACTCATTTAAATGGACACTTCCAATCACACCATGAACCACTTGTTGATACCATTGGTTCTGAACAGAAACTGACATGAGACAAGCAAGTAGTCAAATAATCTGGTGACTCAGAACTAAAAATACTCTGTCCATTGTTCAATACAAGGGGAGGGGAATACCAATGTTAGCAGAAAGCAAGAGGTTTTGGAATGTGGCATGTCTAAGGTATGGAAGAAGGGGTAGGGGGTATTATTAGGCTTGTGGAAAGACTAACAGTTGGGAGCCACATGACTCAATGGGGAGCAGGCAAAGTTATAGACAACAAAGTGGTCGACACAAGAGGACAAAGTGGTAGACAGCAAACGGCTAGACACGAAGAAACAACACGGACCAAGTGATCGACATGAGCTGGACCATGTGATAGACAACCAAACGGTAGACAAAATGAAAACAAATATTTGGAAGGCTGGGTGGGTCAAGTGGCCGACACGACTTGGAACAACTGCTAGACAAGCTCAAGTATAGGAGTACAAAGTGATAGACAACAAAGTGGTTGACACGAGAGGACCAACTGCTTGACAAACTTTGATAGCATCCTGTTAAGAGTGGGCTAATTGACAAAATGGTTAATTCAATACACGCTTGTTATTGTTTACACTCAAATATTTTTTTCCCAGTCCGTCAGCTTAACCTCACACTAATTGACATATTTTTGTAGGGTTTGCTAAATTAAGAATGTAGGTTAAAATAACTCGAAATAATGATAACCTTATAAAAGAATATCACGAATTAAACAGTCTCAATTAATTCTGCAACGCTGGATACAACATTAAAGGACAGTGAGCGCCGGTCTACAAGTATGAACCATTTTATTTTTATATTAATAGATTAGAGTTGAGGAGGGTATAATTTAGAGAAAATATACTCGCTTTTTCATGAAGAAAGAGTTGAAAATCATTAAGTAAAAATGTCTTAGTGGCCTTTATTAAAACTTGAAATTTGACAACAGTTTTAAAATATTATGTAAAATTAGTAACCAGCAATAAGCGACAGTAAAAAGGATTTGTATTGTTTTCTAAACAGATAATTTTAAGATCTAGCCTGTATATTTTGTGCTACAAATTTTAATTTTTTTTAGCACCTCGTTATACTAGAGAGTTACTAACAGTTCGAGTTATACGATTATATATATTAACTACGCTAGTGTGTTTAGGGGTGAGTAAGGTTGAATTCAGAAGAATTGCACCCGATTTTTTGTGGAGTGAAAGTTGAAAACTATTTAGGAAAACCAACCTTCAGTCCACCCGACTAGGATCGAGCCCTGATCTTCCTTTATCAGCAGTCAAGTCAAATGTGAGAGTAGCGCGTTAGACCTTGCGGCCACTGAAGCAGAAGCTAGTTAACTAACTGGCCGTTAAGGGCATTCACAATTCCTCTTACTACATTTAAGAAATTTCACCAAAATTCCTCTATATGAAGGATAAAAAGTTAGTTTAACATAATGTTCAAATCTTTTTCTTGATAAGGTTCCTTGACTTGTTAAATTATATCATCTAATTAAATGATATATTTTCTTAAGGATTATGTCATATCGCCTGGGTTAAGCTTATAAATATAGTTACCATAATATATAATGATTAAGTAATTAGCTCCCACTAATACCATATACTATAAAAATAAATTTATAAAATGCAAGCATGTAGCCATGATCATGGCTTTCTTCCCTCATTCACTGCAGTGCAGCCCGCGTCGGTGGTCGTATGATCATAAGGCTTCGCTTGCGTATTACATTGAATTGCCGGTAGCAAAGAGAACGGGTTCAAATCCCGGTTAAGTATACCGACACATTAACAAATTCATTACATCAGTGCATTAGTGATGATACGAAAATATGGGTACTCTTTTTATATTAATTTCAGTGTTTCTACAGGGTTTTTTACTAACAAGAGAGTAGGTTTATTTATTTTAACTACGTGCTTTATTTATTTAGTTATTTTTCCACCGTGTTTTTCTACCCACTCGGATTATAAGCATATGAACTAGTTACGCTTATGGATTAATGATGATAATTTATCTAGACAAAAGTGAATCCACACATGCATGGAGGGAAAATGGAAAACTATTTAGGAAAAAAATTATTAGTACACCTGGCCAGGACTTGAACCCCGATCTCATCGTCATAGACACTCGGGTACATTTTCACACATTTTTTCTATTAATGATAACTTAAGATATAGGATTGTTAAGAAAAAAGAGCCATGTCGGAATCTTTTGACTTTATTATGGTGTGAACCATATTTTGAAATAACCCATAGTAGAGGATAGCATTAGAATGCATCCTGAAAGAAATAGGGGATAATGAGGTGGACTGCATACAACTAACTAAAGATAGGGATAGGTAGCATACTGCGGCAATGAAATTTAGATTTAATGCCATAGAATAAGTAAGTAATAACTAAATATTGCGTTAGAGCTAAACGTCTGCGTGGCCAATTTCTCGCTTACTACATTGGATCATAGCTAGTTGTAGAACAGACGTGTCAAACTCGTTTGATCAAAAGGCCACATTTAATATTTAAAATGCTAAGGGTGCCACATTTCAGAACATTCTTTATTATTACCATCTTATGAAAAAATGTAATTCAAAGTCCTTACTAATTATTACAAAATTAATTTAAGACTATATAATTTCTAAGACTTGATTCTTTTTTCTTTCCCCCCTTCACCCAGCAGTGTGATTATTCCAAACTCTTGTGTTTGAGTCACTTTCCAAAGTTGACAAATGTGTTCCGTAAGCTGTGACCTTTCGGGTGTTTGTTCCTTATCATAAGATAAAACAACTCCTCACACAATTACACAGTGTCAAACATGGGACACGGGCGTGTAAATTTTACAATTTTTGTTAATCGATACCCACCTCGGTGGCGTAGTTGGCTAACGCGCGTGTCGTGTTGAGCTCGACTGCTAAAGACGGGGAGCTAGAGGTTCGAATCTCGGTCGGGTGAACTGGGGGTAAGGGGGTGGTGTTGGTGGTTCCTAAATGGTTTTCCACTCTCCCTCCACGCAAATGCGGGTTCACTTCCTCTAATTCAACCTTCCCAATTCCTAATCCA
>CABEEJ010005844.1:0-45685 GCA_901482245.1 Timema douglasi | reverse complement strand
CCAGTAGTTTCGGAGCCTATTCATTACAAACAAACAAACAAACAAAAAATCAAACCTTTCCTCTTTATAATATTAGTATGATGTGACAAATATATATGCATTTATATGTTCATATATGTGACATATGCATTTTTATTATATGTTAAGTATAGCTAGAAACATTCAAACTGAATTGCTTGTTAATTACATTTGAAATATAATGTGCCACTAACTATTTGTATTTTGTAAAGCCTTTCCTTCAAACGCAGTAATTTCAGTGTTATCCTGCTAATTAATATTTCTATTTTGAATTTAAATCAAAAACAAAAACATTAAAAAAGTTTGCTGTTGCAAATGTTAATACATTATTTTGCTTGTGTTTTAATTTAATTTCGTACAGAAGTCAGCTTGGTTATATTACTTGCGTTGAGAGAAATAATCTATTAACAAAAAACTTTTTAACAGGCTTTCATAAACAGAAAAATTCTCCTGAGATAAATAAAAACAATTATTTTTTGTATTCCAAATGAAGATAAGATAGTAAAAAATGAAATCGTTTTTCAAGGCAAACTTGATATATTGGGGGGAAATCAGCTGAGACCTCCAGATAATGGCGCACACAATAGAACCATTAGTATTCATGTATAATTATTTGAAATTGAATATATAAATGTTGGACTTGAAAATTAACCCCAATGACACATTTATATGGGTCATGATGATAGCACATGAGATCGTCCTACAGACCCAAATCGCTAGGCTTGGAGACAAAAGCGTCTGTACCATCTGTTCTGGTTTTCCGGTAATATGAAGCTCGGTATTTAAATATCGGATTGGGGTACCAAGTACAATGGTTATTAGCGTTCCAATATAAAAAGGTAGATTGGAGGAAATGTACCCGCACTATCTTGAAGTAGTGTTGGGAGAACCACTGTTATAAATCACATCGGAAGACCATTCTCCAAGTAGAAAGTCCAGGATTCGAACCTCAACCACCTCATAAAAGGAGATTCACTATGACGCGAGACTGACGTTTTATACTGCGTGATTATGGTGTGGGTAGTCTGATGTAGGCTATATCATCTTTTGTTCTGATCATGTTAACTTGCGTAACACCATTGCGTGTGTCTGGAACATCCACCAAAACTCCCACACAGATGCTTCTCCATAAATTATGCAATATGCCATATACACAAATATTGTTACTGACAGACAAATAACTCGATAATTTTCTTGACAATTAACGGCGTAAAACGTTATTGACAGCTTATCAATAGTTAAATTATATTGTGTTTATTTGTTGAGTCATTGAGTTTGTTAAGGGAAAATTTGAAAGGTATATAGTTTGTTGTTCTATATTTTTTTAGCATATTTTAAGGTGGCTACACATTTAGGGTGCCTCACTCTGATACATTATTCCCAGACTAGATCTGTAATCATAAAAGTCGGTCATGCGGTGGTGTAATCAGCTAACGCGCTAGTTTCTTGTTGAGCTAGACTGCCAAGGATGGGGTGATCGAGGTTCAAATCTCACTTGGGTGAAATGGGATTGGTTTTCCATTAATGATTTTCCCCTATCCCTTCACATAAATGCGGGTTTACTTCCTCTGTATTCAACCTTTCCAATTACTTACCCATTAGCGTAATTATTAATAAGGCGTATAGCCAGAACGGGTAGTAAGACAAAGTGCTAAATAAATAAATAACTTATGCTTTTAGATAAGCTAAATAAATGAATCAACGCTATCTATTATACCAATTCATTATAGGTAAAACTAGCCTCGGTGGCGTAGTTGGCTAACGCGCTAGTCGTGTTAAGCTCGACTGCTGAGCATGGGGAGATCGAGGTTCTAATGTCGGTCGGGTGAACTGAGGGGGTTTTCCTAAATGGTTTTCCACTCTCCCTCCACGCAAATGTGGCTTCACTTTCTCTGATTCAACCTTCCTAATTCCTAATCCATTAGCATAATTAGTACTTAAAGTGTATAACCCGAACGTGTAGTAAGACGAGGTGCTAAATAATAATAATAAAAATTATAGGTCAAGTTCTGCCAAGACGTTACTCAAGACATTGGGAGAAAATAAAATATATTATTGAAAATAAAAATCTTTCTAATGTATTTATTCTTTTTAAATGAAGCTCTCGTACTAAAAGATAATCACCAACTAAAGAAAAATGTAGTTTCTGGCCATCAAAACATATGACTGAATATGTTTAAGATATTCTAGACCTACATTCTTAGAACATTTTCAGAGCTTCGGATATTAGCTTAAAATTTTGATTACATACTTTTATATTAATTCTATACATTGAAATGGTACAAAATTAACTTATTAAGGTTTAATGAATACTTAATTCTTTAAGATCTTATTTTCAATTAAATGGTGTATTAGTTATGTAAAACCTTCCTTTTCACACGGCGGCCATATGGTGTCCGCTCTAACAACTGGCTACAACGGATCTTATATGACTGGATTGCTACCCCCAAGAGTAAGGGGTTACTCTGGTGGCCCGAGGGGTCCAGTTTTACCCTAAGGGGTGAAGCCGTCAGATAGTGATTTTGCTAGTTCTCCGTAGACTCGTTGGTTATCGAATATTCATTACCACATTCAACCTGCGATTTGCAGATTTTAGTCTCTACAATTATAGAGCAAGGTCCAAGGTCACATGCATTGGCTCACGACTGGATGTAACATAATGCAAGGAACTGGATGAAGAATTTACTAGAAGCAACTTATAAAGTGTTGCGTTTAATGTTCAAAATATTGGTTTGATATATGGCATACTTATAAAAAAATTGCCTTCTTTCTTCCTAATATTTAGAAGTAAATATAAACTAATGAAAGGTATTGATGGTGGTAATTGTTGGTTGTACGATTTTTGGTCAGTACAAAAATTCATAAAAAATAAAATTTACATTCATTAAATGCACACTCACAATCATTATAGCCAAATATAGTAATCTCAAATGAATTGAATGTAATTGACATATATTTAATACTTATTATATCTCATATTAATGAATAAATTAGAGTTTTTTTATATTACTAAAGATCTAATATAGTTTTGGGTGGTACTGATATGTTAGTAAAAAAAACTAAGCACAGCGTCTTACTACCCATTCATATTATACGTTTATGTACTAATTACGCTAATGGTTTTAGGGATCAGGACAGTTATATTTATGTGAAGTCTACCTGTATCTGCATGAAGGTAGAATGGATTTTTTTTTTGTAAAAATAACCCCCAGAACACCTAGCCGAGATTTGAACCTCGATCTCCCCGTAAACGTAATTCTAATCTACTGCGAGAATAGCCCGTTATAGCTTATCATACGTAAACCGAAGCGTGTGCTATGGTATTACCTATATACGTAATCCTTTTTCAACCACATTTATTTAAATGCATTTTAAAAGATTATTTTTATATACACAATATAATCATTGAAATTCCAATTTACAGCTAAACTTCTAAAGAATAGCTAGCATCTAGAAAATCGATTAGATCTACTTTCACGTATCCATACGTCAGGTAACGTGATATGTCTGTAACTTTAGGACTATATTATCAATACCTATAAACTAATTATATTTTTAAAGTAGAATGTAATCAATGTTGTACACAAAAAATCATTTTGTATATTTTATAATACTCTATGAAATTGGAACGTATTCATTTTTTTTATCTTTCTTTACTAATGTTTATTCTTCTCCACCTGATCATTTTGATATATTTCAAGTACAGCCAGTATTCTCAGATCTAATTATAACTCTACGGTAAACTTTAGATCCTTTTTTCGCCACACAGAAAAACAAAATGTAAGAAATAAATTGTACAGGGTGCGGAAGAAATATAAGATGGTTTTGCAAGCGTAATAACTATTGTGTTTTTGAACAAAAAATTGTTTACATTTTGTCATTAAGTTCAGAATATTTTGAGATTGTTATTTACACCATAAAACCATTTTTAGAACACAAGCTATGTATGGAAAATAACGTCTTGCAATTGTCCTCCATTTTCAGTCACACATTGCTGAAGTCTTGCTCTTAAGTTAGTCATGACATCATGAAACATCTTTATCGGTATTACCCTAATTTTACGTTCAATAGCAACCTTGAGTTCTTCCAAAGCACTTAGCGACGTTGGAAACGATGACTGACGACACTATAGTAGTCATGTCTGATCAATCCCGTTTTCATCTCTTGGGTTTCGTTAATAAACAGAACTCTCTTTATTGGTCTGTAGTGAACCCGAGAGTAATTCATGAGCGTCCAATTTACCCACAACAAGTAACAGTATGGTGTGGGATGACACATCGTGGGGTCATTGGCCCGTATTTCTTCGAACAGGATGGTCAAAGTGCTACGGTGAATTCTGATCGCTATGTTTTTATGTTAATAAACATCCTCAAACCTCAAATGCGAAGAATGCAACTGAACAATGCCCAGGCGTGGTTCCAGCATGATGGGGCATCACCCCGTGCATCACGGGTCTCTATGGCAGTGCGTCGATACATGTTCCCACAACCCTAATTTCATTTCGTGGAGATATCCCATGGCCAGCGCGGTCACCCGATCTTTCTTTCTTTTGGGTTATCTGAAGTCGAAAATTTTCATTGATAAACATTGCACTTTGGAAGAACTCAAGGTTACTATTGTACATGTAATTAGGGTTATACCGATAAACATGTCTCGTGATGTCATGACTAACTTCATAGAAAGACTTCAGCAATGTGTGAATGAAAATGGATGACATTTGCAAGACTTTATTTTCCATACCTAGCTTGTCTTCTAAAAATTGTTTCATGGTGTAAATAACAACGGCAAGATATTCTGAATTTAATGACAAAATGCAAACAACTTTTTGTTCGAAAATACAAAAAATATTACACTTGAAAAAACCGTCATATATTTCACCCGCACTCTGAATATGTAAAAAGTTATTTCGTTCGTTCCTATCCAGGTGTCAAACTTTGAACCAATCTACGATTAAAGCTTACACTTCTACTCTTTGAGTAAAATCTTACAATCTGTATTAGAATATTTTTTTTTGTTTGTGTATAATTATATGCCAGTCAAAAGGCAATTATAAGATGGTATACACTTTTATAATTACTCCGTCAAAAGTGTGTTTCAGAAGATATAACAATTTCTACAGGAGAAGATAAAAGATTAAGATACCCTACCCCTTTACTCACACTATTCTCTCAAAGTAAAGGGCTTGTGGGAATAAAGGGAGAGAGATATCTATAAGAGATGTCACGTTGAATAATGTAAAAATTTACGTCCTCTTGGGGATTTGCGGCTCTCTGATCACGTCAGTGCGGTGGCTATGGACGTGTAGAGACATCTAGTGATATATTTTTGAAACCCCTTTCTTCCATTACGCTGGCCTCTTGGCGGCTGTCGGCTGTTATCATCTGAAACCCTTCCTACAGCCTTTCTTTCTTTAAAAAAATGGTTTCACTGGCGGGTACTTTGAAAAAATAAATAAAAAAGAAGAGTAAAATGCTCCCTAGACAGCCTTCCCAGTCATAAAAGTTACTGTTCTCTTAAAAGTAGAGTATCAAATTAATTCTTAAGATTGATTGACACAGACCTCGTTTTCAATATCTTTAGGCTACAATAGGCTTAACATAGCTAGCGTAAAGTTAAGTGGAGGGTAATGTAAAGTTAAATTTTCAAAGAAAGGCCTTTTAGAAATAACCAACGTAATGTTTGGCTGTTAACATTAACACGCCTTTATTTTTTAGCTGTTTCAAAACAAGACATTCATGTTTTAATTAAGGGGAGTACCTCATTATTTCTGGAAGAACATTTAAAAGCACTTTGAATTGAAAATCTATTTAAATATATAATTTCCACAGTATACAAATGTAGGATTACCCCAATTTTACATACTTTTATATCAATAATTTTTGTTAATCTAATGTTTGTGCATGCTATTAACTTATTTTTACTAAGTTGTTGGACGACAATAACAGCTCAGACTAATGAATTAATACTGGCCAAAAAATATCTTACTTCCATAGTGACAAACTTTTAACTTTTTGAAAAATAACCTAAGACCAAACTACCTGACCATCTTTGGAACAAAGGTGTCGTACACTACTTTACTCAAACACTTCCTGGAGATGGTAAAAAAGAATAATTAAAAAGATTAATTCAATTTAATTACCACTATTATTTTGATAAATAGAAAATTTTGATTTTTTATATATTGAAAAATAATATTAGGCTAAAAGCTTATGGCTTTTAAATTTAAAAATAATAAAATAAGTTCATACAAATACTATAATAAGCGTACTATTTTTATATTGACAAAATATTATATTAAGTTTATACATATACTTCTGTATATTTTTTATAATAACAATGAATATTATTATTGAAATATTATATTAGTCATATAAAAAATTATATAATATTTTTATATTAACAATTAAGTTTGTCAAATATGTCCATACAAACAAAGCAATGGATCTATTAGTTTTATATTAGCATATTCTATAATATGTTAATTATATTTATTAATTTTACTTTCAGAATAAATATAACAAGATGTTAGGTTAACTACAGTATAATATATTTATACAATCACAATTTTAAGTTTCATTTTATATTAGTAAGTTCTATAGTATATTTATTAAACTACTATACAAAGTGTATACATACACAATAATAGGTTTACCATTTATAGATTGACAAAAAAAACTGTAATACTTTTAACATATTTTTATTTCGGTGAACATATGTCTTAATAAGCACGTGATCTTTTCTTAAATTGTAGCATTGGGTGACACAGTTTAGTAAATTAATCCCGTTTATTTAATCTAAATTGACTTTTAATAATATACGATTGAATCATGTAACTTTAACATGTAATTTTCGTCTCTAATTACTCTAATTAATTAATAACTAATGAGTCCAAAGGATTCTTTTATCATAAAATGTTCACTCGCATCGGTGTCCACATGGCCTAAGGCGTCAGTCTCTACTACCAAATCTTTCAACTAAGCCAATCAATTCCACGAACACATTCTTGTGTTCATATTGTGTCTATTTCTAAACAAGCGTTAATTCATAAGTTTAATTTAATTTTCCTTCAGAGCCACTATATTATTAGGTTAACTTTAAGGGGAAAGGTTCAATGCATTTGGCTGAAACCATCTCAGAGATTAGTTTTCCTAGCCAAGGAAACCAGCTTAAGGTTTAGGTGACCTTGGTTTGACACCGGTCGCATCCTTTGGATATATAAAGTTTACTAATCATTTCACTGCAACTATTAAAATACATTTATTGGTGCCAAATTTTGTTTAATGCTTGAATATACTATCTTATGTTAAGTTATTTAAATAGTAATATGATTACAACTGAAACCCTGTGTTTATAAAGTACACATTTGAACCCAGAGTTATGAATATCAAAATTACAATAATCTATTACCGGCTCTGCTTTTTAATAAATTTTATCTATAAACATTTAGTAATTAATGTTTAAATTGACAAGTCATTATATCAATTAAAAACTGAACGTTTCGATTCAATATTCTGTTTTAGCTATTTCTTTAGTTACATAATTATTAAATTTAATTATTAGTATAAAATAATTCTACTTGAAGTATATAATAGCTTACTTATAAATTGGATCAAAAACCTTTAATGAACACTGACACTAAATAAGGTAGATTGTAAAGGTTGAACATGGTAAAATTGTAACAATAGAAATATATATAAATATATGTATTTATATATAAAAATATATGTATATATATATTTATATATAAATATATTTAATATATTTATAATATATATATTTACATATGTATATTATATATTTATATATAATATAGATATTTACATATGTATACATAATATATAAATATAATATATTATATTTATACATAATATATATAAATATTATATACATATTATATACATATATTAAAATTAAAGTAGTTTTTACATAAATGAATATTTACAATATACTAGCAGAAGTACCCTGCGTTGTACATGGTAGCATCGTAATGAATTGTGTGGCTATCCTGGATAATAGTTTTCTTTGGTTCAAAGAGACAAAAAACACTTTTAATTTTATTTTTACGACCCAGTTTTTAGTAAATAAAATTTTTTTACAAATTTGTAATTCCAGTTTTAAGTTGCATAAGTTCATGCACTGGTGCTAGTAATTTTAAAATGTCAGCCCTATTCCTGCGGTCGGTATTGTGCAATGCTTATTACAGCAAAAAACACCCTTAATTCTATTAATATAGATTGATGTGGAGATAAAATGGGTTGTAGCTATAACCCTTGATCTTTAAGGTACATGCAGGGATCAGAGTCGTCTACTGTACATAATTACTTTAAATTTACGTGATTTGGTGCTAACGCCATCTTCAGGAAATTAGACGAGGAAATATGTTAACGAAGACTATCATATAAGTAATAAGATAAATTAGAGAATCTGGTTTGTACATTGCGAATAAAATTTCACTGACTCTTACATATCAGTGGATTACAAACGAATTGAAATCATTTCTATGATAGTTATTAATAAAATCACTTAGTATAATTCAAACATGCTTACACAATCTTAATCTAAGGAAAAAAATCATTCACTTCTTGAATAGAATTTAAGCCATCCGTTTGTAAAAAATTAGTCTGTCATACTATAAAATAGCTATTTTAATTATAATGCACATATTTACTCTTATTAATCGATCTATTGTAAAAAATGTTTGCAATTTATTACAGAAATGAACGTTTATGTTATTATTAACCTAGATTCTAAGCAATCAAATTTGTAACATTTTGCAAAATTGAATAAAAAAATTACACCTTATAAATTTTGGTGAGTCATAGAAAATGTATTTGAACTCAGGTGGGTAGTGAGAAAAGGAGGCTGAGCAATCGCTTGTCATTGATTTGTTTTTAGGTTGGGTCAGGCGTTTGTCTAAACAAAGTGTAATATTTTACTACGATTACCGTAAATGTTAGTGTTTTGACGACTAAAGACTAGTGCTCACATATGGAACATTGTAATGAAGTTGGATATGAAGGTAATGCGTCACCATTCATCTCAAAAGATGGTTCATAAATAATGTATGTTGGGAAGGGAACGGAGGGTTTCCAGGGGAGAGACTAATACCTTTTGTGTCCTAGGTCTCTTGGGTCCAAGAATAGCACGCTAGTCCATGACCAACTTTGTCGGCCAAAGGCTGTATGCGCAACATCTAATTTATATTATATTAGTTACATTCATAGTGATTTAGTTAGGAGAATAATAATAATTATAATTAATTATTCAAGGAACACCCAATAAACAATAACAAAAGGATCTGATTATAAATGAAAATACATAATTGATATGAAGTATAAGGAACAAATTGAAGATAGCAAAAAAAAAATTTAATTAGCAAAAAACATATTGATATTATAAGAGTTTGAATGGTTATAGATAATAACAAGTTTGAATAAATATATATTACATTATATAGAAGAAAGATAGACTGAACAGAATAATGGAAGCCTATAGCCTATATTAGCCTGTAGCCTATATTATTCTATTCAGTATATCTTTACTTCTATATAATGTAATATATATTTATTCAAACTTGTTATTATCTATAACTATTCAAACTCTTATAATCTCAATATGTTTTTTGCTAATTATTTTTTTCTATCTTCAATTTTTTCCTTATACTTCATATCAATTATATCTTTTCATTTATAATCAGACCCTTTTGTTATTGTTTATTGGGTGTTCCTTGAATAATTAATTTGTATAATTTATATCAGCTTAATATATTGGATAACTGCGAGTATTTTGAAACTAGCACGTTTTATTATTGATTAACAATCCTCATTACATACCAGAGCGTAACACTGAATTACAAATTCGTTAATTTATGAGGTTAGATCATGCTAAAGTTGATTTTTGACTTGTGTAAAACTTCTATATTTATAACATCAGAATACGCTGCCACCCGTCAAGAGGTCTAAGATGTTGGGTTCTCAATTGAGTATATAGCCAATTGTAAATTTATTAGGGATTCTCACCTCCTAGTTCTCGGCCATTTAATAAATATTTGTTTCCCCTGTTTAATCAAACTTTCTCTCAACACCTTGGAGAGAAAATATTGTGATCGTCAAAAAACCGAACTCAAGATTTTGATAAATATCGACGTTTCATCTTAACCCCCTGATCCTAAATGTTAGTTGTGCAATCCGTCTGTTGTCTATCTGTCTGTACCTCAAGCTAGAGCTAAAACTATTTTACTGGTTGGGCTAAAACTTGATATCTAAGGTTTTCATAAGATTCCATAAATGGGTTTTTGGAATTAGATATTTAACATTAAATTTAAGTGTAGTTAGCATACTGAAGGGCAATAAAGAAAAAAAAACTTCTCGACATTTGATGTAATGATTTTGATTAAATTTTATGTCTAGACGTTGTTTACCATTATAAACAAGATGGAACTCTCATTTTCTCATGGAAATTTCTTTGTGGGTAATTTGCATAAGGGAAATTTTCCAATTTTCATCATTTTTCCGCAACTATTTAAGATATGAAACAACTTATTATTGTAATGTTGTAGTACTATTAAGGATATAAATCCTTTATTTGGAATATATGTTTATAAAACCAATTGTTTATGAGCTATAAGCAAATATATCTATACTTTTTAATTCGGGTCTTTGAAGACTAATTTGATTATTATGCTCTTTGGTGGACAAAGAAATTTCTCTTTTCTAAATTTTTCTTAACAGTGTTCATAGTTCCTAATGCCATAGAGTAATTAAGTAACAATGTGTATGATTTCATTTATTATCTTCGATGTAGTGTTTTTACAACAATGTACAATACATACCTATTATGTCGTTTCACAAATCTTAAGAGTTTTTATTAAATTTCTATTTTGAGATAAAGCGGGAGAAAGTCTGTGCGGTGCGCCGGTGTACCGTACCATTTGTTTTAATTTGGTTTTGAGCATCCAAATTAATTTCCTTTAATAAAAGGTTGGCAAATTTCATATGCTTTAGCAATATTTCTCTGCCCCTCCCGCTAAAGAAGTTTATCTATCAATTTAATATATAATTTTTTTTCAGCGGCCGTCCGAACGCCATTTAAACAAATGTTAACTTTATGACACATATCTCATGATCTAGTAATGATAAACCTTTAATTTTTTTTAAAAGAATAGTTCTTTATATAGTTCCACAAAAATATTATTTTAAATCTTAATAAAATTGGCAATGTTATAATTTTATCACCAAATCATGAATTAAAAATGATAAACATTAAATTCCTCTTTAGTTTACTATATAATTATCTCAAAATCCTTGTTTAAGAAATTACTATTTAATACCATAAAGTTGTCATAAAAGTTTCGTGAGTCTATCTTAAATGGTAAAGAAAATCTGTCATCAAAACTAATAAAATGTTGTTTGCGGCAAAAGAGCTTCAAAGATTTTCATATATAATATAGGGTTTTTCACATTCTAATAATGTCCATTAGTGTAAGAATGGTTGTCTATATCCTCCTCTGCTAGATATAGGTCTTCCAGATTCCTTTTCACTCAAGTCCTCTTCTGCCTGTTATTTTTGTAGAGGTCAGAAACAGCTTTTTAAGCTTTATAAATTCAGTTATTGAGATTTACTCAGGTTATTTTAGGCCTTGTTGACTGGCAGATGAAGTTGGGGTTTGCTCTTTAAATTTTGATATCCCAATTTTTTCATTTTATTGTAACAAACATGACTTGTTACAATTTTCTTCTTGTTATCCATTTCAAAATATATTTTAAACACTAAATGAAACCGTAATTTAAACACATACTTTTACAATAATATTTATAGAGTCACATATTCTGATAACAACGTAACATTACAAACAATAACAGCTGAGGTATAGCAGATGTAGACAGAAGATGAGTTTATAGTCAAAATAATTAAAGTAGCCAACCGTAAATACTAAATTACACCAAAAGGTAAAACTTAAGTAAATTTATACAAGGATTGGTACATTGTGCGTGCGCCTGACGGGAATCACTCAAAAATCAGTTATCTTAGCATTGCAAACTTGTGGAAAAGATTTTTTATACAGTTAAAAAAATTTGAAATATTTAATGTTATAGATCATTCTAAAAGAGATTACAGAGAATAATAATCTATTAAAAACAAAAATCTATAAAAAAATATTTTTCCATTTAGACTGCCATTAATTTTAACATATCCTAATTTCACTTATTGTACTTTTTAAGAATCAAATAGCCAAAATTATTATTTATGCTTTTAATGAGTTTTACTACAAATATATATATATATTTTTCAATTTTCAGAATATGATATTGTACTTTTGTTTATCAAGTTAGCCTTCATCATGTTTCCAATTTTATATTGTAGGCCTGTCCTTAATATACCTTCTTTGTTTTTAAATAAAAGTGTGGGGGATTGTTTCTTGTTTTAAGACGTTCATATGATAATCTAAGATTTAAGAAACGGATTCACCAAATAACCATCCAATAACTTTATTTTGAGTCTAATACTTTTTATAATCAGTAATATTTCCTTATTGTTAATTCATTTTTACATTTTATATCTTGATTTAATATCTATATATTTTGTTATTATTATTTTTGTTTTATTACCAGGAAGTTTGTTGATGTTAATAGGTCGTTTTTAGCTTCCAGTCAATATTGAGTGAGTGGCAGAATTAACTCAAATGGCGATCAACATGGAGCCGAACGCCAGTAAATATTGAGTGAATTTCTAACTTGTCTCAAATGACTGACCAACGTGAGACGAAACGCAGGAAAATATTGAGTGAATAGCCAACCTGTCTCACATTGACAGGAACCCAATATTATAGTCTTTAATGGGTGCACTTGGTGGTAGTTTTGTATGATCTCATTTTGGTAGGAATGAAAGCTTAGAAAAAAGTGGTCGTCACATCCCCAGCAATCAAGCTCAGTTTTCTAAACCTAATCATAAATCAAAATTCATGAAGTTTATCACTGTAGTATTTCTCTGATCCATCCCAGATAATGTTGGTGCATTTATTCTAAGCTGCACTCACATAATATACTACTCAGATTAAGTCATTAATAACCTGTGATTATAATTTATTTTTAAATTACAATAAAAACACCACTGACCACAACTATCTTTTAAAGCACGTTATTCTAACGAGGTAGGTATCTCAGAACCGTAGATCAAAGAGCTTTGTTAAATAGCTCAAAACGGCAGTTTCCAATGAGTCATGAGCTTGACGTAAAAGGATCATAAATTCCTTACTCTATATTAGAACGTCCTCTACACATTCCCTTGGTAACGTTACTGTAGATAACCCAACGAAATATAACTTTCCTGTAAAAAAAAANTGTAAAAAAAAAAGACACTTGGCTTACGCTTCACGAGAGTCTCACTTATATTCTGTTCCTCTGCATTCGCAAAATCTTCCCGGCGCGAGTTCTTATTGCATAGCTAATGCGTAGAGCTCGGCGAAGTTACTGGCCCTAGGTTTTAACTGCCGGCAGTCTATATTGCACCTTTACTATTGGCAATTAATGCGCTCCGGACTGGAATGGTTTTTAGGGGTTGGTTGAGGGGTGGAAGCGAGTGAGAGAGAGAGAGAAGGCGGGAAAGGGATCTGGGTTTATTCTCTACTGAGGTACTATAAATCTGTTCGTCGGAGGCCTGCTGAAGGCGTACCAGAGTGGTAAAATGGCGGATAGGTGGGCTAGAAGAGTGGTGGAGAGTTAGTGAGAATAGAGAAGGGAACGGGGAGTGTGGGTGTTGAGTTTAAAATGAGAAACCCTTCCTTTTGCACCCACCTTCCCTACTTTTTTTCAAGTCGTGGAATGCGAGACTCAATCAGTCTTGGTCTTGTGGCAAGTTCTTGGCAGGTGAAGAATGGATACGTCAGTGGGTTTGTGGGGGAGCCATATTGGATCCGAAACCCTTGAGGTTATCTTGGGAGATAGGTGATAGTAGTGAGCCAGTTTAATGTTAATCAACCCTTTCCTATTTAAGCTAAGACAATATAACTCCATCAACCCTTACCTATTTGAAGATATAACTTTTCAATGCAATGCTTTGTGATTATATATATGATAACATGAGCAAGCTAAAGCGCCTTAAGGGTGCTGTTTATTCAAGCAGATGTTCATAGATTCAATATTATTTTAGAGATGGTCTGTTGTCTTATATTATACTTAATGCCACAATTAAGGAGAAAGCCATCAATATATCTCTATTGAATTAAAAACCTCACATTTTAATTTTACTGTTTTAAACAATTATATATATATATATATATAGCTCATTTGCTACTACAGTACATGGATTGAAACATTAACCTATCCACTTCAAAACAATAATGTGAATTTTTTTATCAGGGTCACAACAGAAAAAACTAATATAATTATTTTGAATTATTTTAATGGTTTTTGAATTTTCACAACTATAACTCCCATTAGAAATACCACAGTGTAAGAATATTTCTCTTAGAGGGGCTGGCCCCCCTAAAAGAAAAATTCAGACTGTTATAAAATAAAGGAATCTAAAGAAGTATATAAATGAATGAATAAAGATGTAGAAATAAGCAACTCCATTTTCCCTTCACAACCAAATTACACTTTTAGACATAAAGGTTATGATCTGTGACTACAGATTGGTACTTTAGGTATTAACAAGCCACCTACTTCCTCTGAAAGTCGCTTCTGACACTCAGAGCTAGTAGTTCAAGGCAAACAAGGGAGCTGCTAGAAATAAGCAGACATATCCTAAAGTGCTATAGTTTTATTGTAAATATCTTTAACAAAGGGCGTCTCTTAGCTCCACCATAATTTAGTTATGGTTTTATATTCATATTTGAAATGGTGAATAAACTTTCTACTTAACACAATGTATCTTCACATAATAATAGCAATACATATTATATTGATGTGTTTCATTGGAATTGCGCCAAGTAGAATACAGTTTTGTAAGAGTAGAATAAATGGTACGACACAATCATACAAACTTTCTCATATTGTGTATTATGGCTTCAAAGAAAATGTTAAAAAATAGTAATTTAGTAAACTACCCTTAAATAAGTTGTAATCATTAAAAAAAACTACATGATCTTGTAAATCACAATAATCACTCTTTAGATATATATTTTAAACTAAGTTGTTCAGATTTATTTAACAAAATTCAAATTTTCAAAAATAAATCATTTGTAAACTACCCTAAGATTATTTATTTTTTTAAATAAAAACAAAATATTATATATTATGTAAAACTATTAACAGATTCTCATTTGGAATTCAATTTTAAGGTAAATTTCCAAAATATTCTAACTTTCTATAATCTGTTGTAACTAAGCTACCCTTAAATTACTTTATTTTAGATAAATAGCGATAAATTATAATTGATATGTTAAATCGTCACACTGTTCCATTTTTGGAGCAAAAGCCATTTTTAAAATATTCAAAATAAACAAACACAGTTATCAGTAAACTACACATAGCAAAATTTTTCCTCCTAAACCATTATAAAGCATTTTTGTCATGTTCATATCTATCACATCCCAGATATACATTTCAAGCGACATAATTATGCCCCATTTTCAAAATAATTCAAATTTTCAAAGATTATTTCTAATTAAAGACCCTTATTCGAATGTTTACCCAAAACAAAGTACACAGGTTTATTTGTCATGTCAAACACTCCCGAGATATCAATTTGAAACCAAATCGTTATTACCATCTTAAAAATATTTCCAATTTTTAAAAAATTAGTCATTTATAAACTATACATAAATGAGTTCTAAGCTCCAAAATAAATATATATTGAGTTAATTGTAATGCCAAACATTCCCAAGATACCTATTTCGAACCAAATAATTAGGGTTATTTGTAAAATATTTCAAGTTTTTACCCCTAAAACAAGAATACAATGTTGTTTTTTATGTCAAACAAATTCTAGATAAGCATTTTGAATCACATCTTTAAAGCCATTTTAGAAAAATTTTGAATTAAAAAAATTATGTCCTAATTAAATGATCATTATTTGGAGGGCTATGGTAAAAAAAAAGTTTGAATATAAGGCCAGGTACAGACAGACAGGCAGACAGGATTACAAGGGACATACATAATTGTAAAATTTACTATTTTGGGTTCGTGTGGAACGTAAAAACTTGTCATAGTATTGAGATAAAAATGTTTACGATCACAATAGTTTCTCTTGAAATGACATTCTCTCTAATGAGACTTATGTTAAAGCTAGAGAAACTTCAACCCTGTTAAGATGCAACAAAAGGAAGTTGCGAGTAATTTTACAGTTTTTATAGCAGTATATTTTGTTGGCCAAAATAAATCAAATATGTCTCCAGTAACAACATAGAGTTTATTTTTCTACACATACTAGTATCAAAAGAACTTGAATATCTGTCAAAGGTGTCCTGAAATTTTGTCAAAACCTTTTTTTCTTTATTTAAAAGGTTCTGACCAAATTCTAGGACAACATTGACCGATATTAATGATCTTATGATATCAGTATGGGCAGAAAACTAAACTCTATATTGCTGCTGATGGAGAAATGTTTAATTTATTTCGGCCAAAAAGTTTCAATTCTATAAAACTGTAAAAATGCTTCTGCTCCCTCCGGCACCTTAACCTTCAACCTTCGGGGACTGGAGCCATTTTATGTTTGCAACATCCTATACTATTCTAAAAAATAATAAAAAACATATACTTTAATGCATAATATTATCATTTATGAAGCAATATTATTCAATAAATACTTGAATATTATTGTATTTTTGTAAATTTTATTTGAAAAAAATTACAATAATTTTAAACTGTAATGGATAACTGTCCACATTATCACACAATATTAAGTGATTCAAACAGTAGTAGATTTTTTATTTATCTTTTATTAATAATATTTCAGAGTTTTGCCCTTGTTATACCAGAGGACGCCCGTTTAGATAGTTCTTTATTTTCAAATTGTTAATAATTAAATGTGTCTTCCAAATCAAATATAGAAGATAGAAAAACAATCTATTTGTAGATCTGTTCGGATAGCCATTATATAAATATATATTTTACTGTATATGTAAATATAATTTAAAACAGTTTTAGAAAAAATTAAATTTAAATAAAACATTAAAACCAAAAGAAGAAACATAATATAAAACAGCGCTTATTTCAAAATTGGCTCTTTATTTAGCGTGGATATAGTTGACTAGGGGTTTGTGGCAACGGTGAGTATCGATATAACCTAGAGGGTTAATTACTACGTCGTTAAACCCAAAGTCGATGGTGAATTTCTCGACTATCGTTTGTCTAGAATTTGTCTCACAGTAACACCACATAGATGGCTGCATTGTTTATATATTACAGTGGACGTATAAAGGATCTTGTGACAGAAATTAGCTAGTTAATTAAATTTTTACCCTTAAAATGGAACTGTAGTGTCTTAATATAGTGACATACCATTTTAAACATTATTTTCATAAATAAAATCTGCTTTAGAACGTATTTACGTTATAGATAACCGTGGAATTGGCTTCGTCTTTATTTGTTGTTGTTATGACAAAAGTTTGAAGATACCAAAATCTTGGATATTGGAAGGTAGTATGAAAAAATTGAGTTAATCTTTGTGAATTTACTAAAATAAATTAAAGCTTGTGTTTTAAAAAAAAATCAAGTTTAGTTTCGGTTTTGTGGAAACTCTAGTTCATGGATCAACGTAAAATCTATTTTATATCTCAATATATATAGGCCAACTGATGATTGTTTCGTTGAGTCCATGGGCAGGATGTCAAACTTATCTAGTGTGGTTTACCAGTGATGGGGGAGGTCAGAGTTTGAATCTTGGCTGGTTTGATAGTCTCTTGGTTTTACTAATTGGCATTTTTCCTTTAAAATGTCCATCCTCCCTATACATACCTCGCTAGCATAATTAAAAGTACCTATAGCCCAGGTAAGTAGTAACACAAGTTAGGATATAGAAATAATAGTAAAAAAAAATTCAGGTGACCTTGAACAACTAAGCTTATACCTACTTCATCGCCAACACAGGTAGTTTAATAAACTCATTTCAGGAATGATCAAAATGTATAGTTGTTTACGAATTACGGTAGGCCTAGTTTAATTTATCAAAGAAGTCATTTAAGTGAGATTTAAGTTTTCATAATTTAAATAATCATATTAATTGTAAGTACTCCCCTCCTCATTTCCCACACCCTCCCGATGATGTCACTTTAATGAAGCCAGTGACCTGATGGTCTAGCGGTAAGGTGTCAAACTTCTGTGCTGGGGATCCAGGGTTTAACTCTCGGTCCTGGCACATATTTATCTGATTGCCAAACTCTTTCTTCACCTCTGACAATATGTGTATTTATCACAGCTTGTGATGTGTGGAGTGTAGGTCTCCACCGTGGTTCGGATCCCACGTTAAACTGTAGCTCCTCCATTCCCTCTCGCAATACACACTAGCGTAAGTACGTATAACCTGAATGGGTTAGTAAGACGCTAAGCTAATAATAATAATACTAATGAAGATACTGCACTCACCAGTCCTACATATTGAAACTACCATCAAGAATAAAGCCTTATTTATATAATGGATGGGATTTAAAAAGTATTAGTGAAAGTAACTCCCTTGTTCTTAACAACACACTATACGACAGGCGTCAGCCACCTTTTTGTTCCCACGATCTCCCTTCGTTTATCCACTTCAATTTTTTTATACACATCTTGTATTTATTCTTTGAATTAAAAATTTACCTCAATACGTCTTATGTCCCCACCTTTAAGCATACCTTCTCGTGACGACCTAGCTTTCATACGTGATTGACTAAAAATTGCTGCGAGATCAACCAGTTGATCCCGATCGATCTTATGCCAACATCTGCTATACGAGTAAGAGATAAGTAGGGTAGATAAGCAGAAATGCATACGCAATAGCATACAGAGGCAATGGAAAAAAGTAACAGTTATCAATCACATGGGGAAAACTGACTCACAGCGCACCCGATCAAGATCTGAACCCCAACATTACAATATATCTATCAGCCATCTGGTCTCTTAATAATAATATAAGTATGGCCTATATTGCAGTAAATCTTAACTATCAATTCTCTACTGCTATATAAACCATGTTCGGTTTAAAGATTTCTCTAGGGCTGGGTTTTATTTTCAGTTATCACTAGGTTCATTCCCCATCCTCTCTCTTTTTTACGTCTTTGAGTGAGATGTGAGGGTGTCCCAAGTAATTTATAGGGTTTGGGTTAAGGTTGGGGATAAATGTCTTCTTTAGCGGCCACCGAATAGGTTTCCAATAAAACTTGGCCCGGAATATATAAAGCCTGGCAACGTGATTCATGATAAAATATAAATGTTAATAATTTATTCACTGTAACGGACAAACCATTAAATCAATTTTACAGCTATTAAAAACAACTCTGTTTGATAATTCCATCTGGTCACTCTTGGAAATTAAATATATTTTTCTAGTTTTTTTGAATGTAAGCTTGATACGTTTCTTCTATTTCCATGTAAGAAGGATCATTTTATTTGTGGGTGTTTTTGAACCACGTCTTACTATCTATCCTTATTATTTAGGCTATATATTGGCATACTTACACTAACGCGTTTGGGATAATTGATGTATATTAATTGAAGAAACGTACCCAAATTTTCGTAGAAAAAGCGTGGAAAACTATTTAGGGAAAAACACCGTCATTAAATACAGCTGGGATTCAAACTCAGAGCTCCTTTCACAGTGCTGAATTAACAACCAGGGGCTGGATGTTGTGTCTGTTCTAGATTTAAGTTAGTTTTTTAGTTGTGTACTGATGTGATCATTCAAGTCAGAGATTACATATTAACTACTTAAATGTTAGGGAATAAAATTATACAATATTGTTCTGGAGCGTCGTTTTAAGCGTAAACGAGTTAACTGATAGATACAGTGAATACAGTTCCAAAAATATATAAAGCGCTTAGAATTAAATACGAACCATAAAATGTGATAAAGCATGGTAATATTAAAATTTATTTTAATATAATAGTCTAAAATTTTCCTAAAAGAGTTTGATATCCAAAATGTTTTTGTTATATATTTATAAAAAATCACTTCAAGATTTTTATTTTGTTGCCAAGATTTAAAAAATATGTAGTTCAATTTCACTTGGATATAGAAGGTGTATTACAGCTACCAAATATGCCAAATTCTCCTGAGAATAACAATATAACGTTTAGAATATTTATGAATATTAAATCAGATGGACTTGAAGCGGTATTCAATGTGTGCTCCTTGGAGCTCAGGAGATTCCCAAGACCTTACAGTAGAATTTGGGTGGAGGGTGGAGGGACTGGATTTTTTCTATACACTTCAACCAAAAGAAAATATTGTAACAGATTAAATGCAGAATTATATATGCACATATGCATTGTATTAAAGCAGATATTGAAGAGATTTGAAAATTATATCGATCAATGTAAATCTTCTCGCTAAAAACTTGTTTTATAAAAAATAAAGTACATGCCAATTTAAAAAAATTGTTATTTTAGGGATTTATTAAGTTATTATAAACAAAATAAAAGTTATTAATAAATACTTATTTACATGATTTCCGAAGTCTTTAAATTCTAATGCGGTAAACACCGATAGGTAAAAACCACATAAATAACAGTTTGTTGAGTCTTCACAGTAATTTTTAGATGTTAAGGGCCCCGGTGACCATAAAGGTTTGAAAATCATTGATATAGAGGATTGATTAGCTGATTTATTATTCAAATGTCAAGTATTTTTCAAGGTTTCATCCCTTCAACAGTTTGAGATGTAAACAATTAATACCTGCTTCAGTGGCTGAAAAGTAAAAGGCATCACTCTCGTGTTAACCTAGGCTGCTGATTATAGGGCTATCGGGCTTCGAATCACGGTTGTATGGTCTGAGAGTTGTTTTTCTAAAATGTTTTTCCACTAATCCTCCACGCAAATGAAAATATAGGTAAACTTCCTCTAAATTCAAACCTTCTTCATCCCTAACCCATGCGTAATTAGTACATATGCGTTTAGCCTTAAAAGGTAGAAATACCCGTTACTTATATATATATATATATATATATATATATATATATCATCCCCAGAGCAAAGCTTTTTGGCCGGCTTTCCTCACTTTATATCTGGACAGGGGAGCAATATATTAGTTTAGTGACTGCTTTAAGGGGAAAGTGCAGTTCTTGACCCAATACTATTTTGAAAATAAAAAGATTCCAGGGCTGACTTTATATTGGTGCAAACTTCCTGGATACCCGCGAGATGATTGGAATTGAATCCCGCGGATCTTGGGGAAAAGGGCACTCGCGTTTCAGCAGTCAAGTAGCACGGAAGTACTTGAATCACTCTGACTCGTTTATAGGCAGTCGAATGGAAAGGTGATTTATTCTCTCCAACGCGCATTTATATAGTCACTTAGTAAATATGTAACTTAGCCAGTCTGCAAGACACCCCAATTCAATTTCAGCATAACGATGAAAAGGTAATAGTTATTTTAACATTCTAACCACAATTAATTATCTTAATAAATGTAATTTTTATTTTGTAGTAATATTCATTTAATTCAACAATAACCTAACCATAGCCACGTGTGCTTACAAGCTACCCCAATAATATCAGTAATTAAAAATATATATAATTATATTATTCTATATAACAATATATTATTATACATACACCTATATTATTAGTATACACAAGAATACCTATCTAAATTATTTTGAAAGTATCCCTAGCTGGTTTGATTAAATATACCTGATTAGAGTGGAAATAATAATAATATATCTTGGATTAACGTTAATAGAAAATAAAATAGCGTTAATTTTACTAGAAACATTTAGATCTAATAATTGTGTGTATTGTTACTTTGTTTTATTTATGGGACAAGATATTCTATTCAAAAAACAGAATATTTGAATTGTATTAATTTGACAAAGTACTGAACATGATTTTTCAAAAATATTTGTTAGGGCTGGTTTATTAGTAATTATTACTTGCGCTAACCCAGGAGTATAGGTTTCAATACTAATCAGGTTTAAAGAGAATGTTTCCTCAAATAGGCTTATATGTTTAAAGGTTTCCCAGTGTCATAGGAATGAGGGGTACGGGGGTAAATTTTACCCCCCAAAAATTGAGGGGGATAAAAAGTTTAATTCCCCCCACCCCCAAATAATATAGTAAAACCTTTATATAATGTTAACATTTTATTGAAGCAAGATACAATGTTCATACTGAGATAACATAATAAAACTAGTATGCGCTTGTAATACACACGGAAGATATTTTGAAAACTCTGATAGTAATACCAGCCACATCAGCTACTGCAGAAATAAGTTTTTCAAATCGTAGGAGCATTAAAAACTATCTTCGCTCCACGATGAGGCAATGTAGACTAAATTCCCTGAGAGACTAAACAAAACTGAAATTGAAAAACTGGTTAATGGTTTTATAGCTAGTCACAAATATAGGGCAAAGATATATGGAAACCTACTTTAATTTTCAGTGTTTTATAATTTTTAGTTGAGCCGTATCGGATTTTTTTTTGTGTGAATTAATTCCAAAGTTTGAAATGACTAAAATAAATGAGAAAAATGCACAGTGGAAATATTAAATACAGGTATCCTTCGTTATATATTATCTCACTTTACGCGTTTTCACTATAACGCGATTCAAAAAAATAAAAATAATAATGTATGGTCAGCTGTAATTTTTCAATCCCCCTGTGCGGTGGTGGCTTGATCTTGTGCACGCACATTCCAGTGAAGGCAGTGATCTATACTGTAGAATTTGGTGTTAGGGAGGGTGGTATTGAAAACATTGGAGATGCACGGGCAAAAGTTAAACAGTCTTGTTAAAAGGTAATTTAGAAAATTATTTGTCCTGAAGTTTCTGATTCTCATGATTTTAATCCTGAACACGAGCTTTCCAATTCAAGATATGACATCATTGACATAGCAAGATGTTGGATTTGAGGAAATAGACCAGGTAAATGTTGATGAATTAATCCAATCCCACTCAACAGAACTCACCAATGAATATCTTCTGAAAATGGAGAATGGCATAAGTGATAAAGGCGAAGAGCTCTACGTTGTAGAGCTTATCAAACAACTTTCAACTAAACAAATTGCTGAATATTTTAAGCACATTGGCACACTGCAATAAGAATCATTGAAGAGAATGCCCATAACATGGATAGAAGCACCAAAGTTGCCATAGAGATCCAGAGTTATTTGGCTTGCTACAAAAAACTCTATATAGAGAGAAATAATACTGCCCGTCAGTTGAGTCTTGACCATTTCATTAAAGGAGTTGAAAATCCTCAGTCTAAAGACCCAGGGCCTTCACAAAAGCAAAAGCTTACCATTTCATGGCCTTCAAGAGAGCAGGAGCTTGCCGTCCAGAGGTCTTAAAAAGAGTTAAAGCCTACCATCTAAGATCCTTCAAGGGAGCAAGGGCCTACCATCCTAGGGTTTTTAGGCCAGCCAGAGCTTACCGTTCCAGGCCCTTCAAGAGATCAAGAGTCTACCATCCCAGGGCCTTCAAGAAAGCAAGAGCTTATCTATCGTCCCTGGACCTTAAAAATCAAGAGTTTACTGTCCAAGGTCCGTCAAGAGCTTACCATTCCAGGACTTTCAAGCGATCAAGAGATCACCATACAAGTGCTGTTAAGAGAGCAAGAGCTTACCTTCCGAGAAGCTTCAAGAGATCGAGAGCTTACCATTCCAAGGCCGTTAAGAGATCAAGAGATTACCATCCCAGGACCTTCAAGATATCAAGAGATTAACATCCCAGGACCTTAAAAAATCAAGAGTTTACGGTCCAAGGGCCTTCAAGAGAGCAAAAGCTTACCATTCCAGGACCTTCAAGAGATCAAGAGATTACCATCCAAGTGTCGTTAAGAGAGCACGAGCTTACCTTCCTAGGACCTTCAAGAGATCAAGAGTTTACCATTCAAGGGCCATCAAGAGAGCAAGAGATTACCGTCCCAGGACCTTCAAGAGATCAAGTGCTTCCCATCTAAGGGACGTCAAGAGAGCAAAAGCCTACCGTCAAGAGCTAGATAGTGATACTCCAGATTTGCCAAATCCAATTAATTTATCATGCGATTGAATATTAACAGTAGGTGTACCTGTAACATTGTATTAATTAGATAAATTGATTAAAATTTGTCAACCAATGCTCAACCATATTAAAATAAATTCACCTGCGTTTTAGTGTTACACGATTATTTATCAGAGCCAATTACTCGCGTGGTGTGAGGGACAGCTGTATTACATTTTACTGCTTTTTTTAAACTCCAAAATGTCATCCCTTATAAAAGCACATGCTTATTTCTACTCCCCTTCTCCCCAATTAAAACGTTCCTGCGCCGCTGATATTTTCCATATCCATACCCTGTGTTCTTAACTCTTATTAGCCGTCTGACCTATCCACATATTTTAAACTAATGGGGTAAGGATTGCGTAAGGTAAAATATAAAGGAAATCCTCTAGAATTTACAAATAGATAAAATAGGAGAACTATTCAGAGAATTAAAAACATCTCACTACCACAAGTTGAGATTTGAATCCCGAACTTACCATTCTCTAGTGGACCAGAAAACATAAAACTGATTCCTTTGTAACTACTATCTTACCATACAGATTGTTTTACAAAAAAAGAGTTGATAATAGTATATTGGCATTGCAACGCAATCCCTGATTGATCTTAATGCGAGAAGATAGATCCGTTCCTGTGGAACCAAGAATGCCACAATGTCGTCAAAAGAGAGGGTCGTTTGTATTGTAAATAAACACAAATCAATGCTGACAAAAATTGTAATAAATTTTATTTATTTATTTTTCCAGGAGCAGGATTAATAGTGTCGATAGGCAGTGGGAGTGGTTAAATCAAGATGTATATCTGAGAATAAAAAAAGAGAGGATAGTGTGGATGGAGGAAGAGGAAGAGAGGTATTTGGTCACCTCCCCAACCTCTCCTCTGTATCTCGGGAAGTTAAGGTTGAGAGGGGGGATGTAGTTTTCTTGTTTTCCTCAGGCCCAGAAAGGAGTTTGCTCGGCCACATTTCTTTCGTGAGGTTAGGGTGAAGACTGTGGCGAACAGCCCACTGTAGGGGAGAGCGGGGAGAGGGGTGCCGTGTGGTGGTGGGAAGGCCTCAAATGGAACCGCAATAAATTCTACTTTTCTTGCTTTTTTTTTTAGTTCTCTCTTTTTCTTGATTCCAATTCTTCAGATCCCCTCTCACGTTCTTTCCCAGTTTAGGAGAGGGAGGGGGCTTATTCTTTTGAAACCATTCAATAAGTTTTCAATTCTATATAGACTTACATAAGCGTGTTTGTTTATGTATGTAGAGCAACTTACTTAATTATTTACGTACTCTATGGCACTAGGAATTCGAAAGTTGATTGCTGCACTTGCAAAAGTACGCCACATAGTCCTATACTGAGCTAGTTCTTTCCAGTCCACCTCATTACACCGTATCTCTTTCAGGTACACTCTAATGTTTTCCTCTCATCTGTGTCTAGGTCTATCTAATGGCCTCTTCTGATTGGGTTTTCCAGTCAACATCCTGAACATAGTTCTATAGCTTTCCAATCCCGTTGCATGTCCTGCCCACCGTAGTCTACGAGACTTGATTATTCTGACTGTCTTGTGATGAGTGCAGGGTATGTAACTAAATATTATGTGTCATTATCCTTCTTTGAACCAAACATCCCTCTAAGAACCTTGTTATCTAACACACTAAATCTATTTTTGTCATATAAGGTAAGACACTACGTTGAAACACCATTGTGAACCAGCAGTAAAACTATGGTTTTGTAAATTCTGAGTGTGCTTGGCTCATAGTTTTTATAAAACATTATAATATTCTAAGTTTAGCTCCACCTGCATCACACTCATATTCATTACTTAACATCCCGTGCACTTAGATTGCGGCGTAACTCTAGAAAATCGTCAAAGACTTTACTCACGCGATTGGTTACGTGGAATAAAAATAAAATTTTGTCTGGTCTTTTTTTACTGGCAGCAAGGAGGTTAGGTTTCACATCCTGAAAGTTGTTCTAAGGGTATTTTTTATTTCCTAAACAGTTTCTTATCTCATCCAAAGCAAATGATAGAATGTTTACTTAACTTCTGCCTACCGCTTCCCTCCTCTATAAGAATGATTAAATTCTGATAGCATGGACTGCTAGTGAGAATCAGAACAAAAATAGAGCTTTTCTTATTTTTTGTGCTTCTTGTTACCCGTTTGGAGGTAAGGATGAAGAAGGTAATAATAGAGATAACATATTTTTACCTGAATTGTGGAGGAGCTGTGGGGAATCGTTTCGGAAGAAAACAAAACACCCTCATTACACTTAACTGGGATACTAACACCTCTCTCCCTGTTACCGGCTTACCAGTCTATTGCATGAGTGACCCTAAAGACCAAGTGACCTCTGAAACCAATTTTTTGTGGTTGTTTTTATTGTAAAGTATAAGACGTTGAAAACACACATGTCAACAACAAAGACGGAAGGATTACATCCACAGGACGTGCTGTATGAAAGAACAACAGGAAGCTGTCACAATATTTGAGACAAGATTGACTTCACAGACGTAATTTTTCTTCCTCAAGCGATTCTCCGCTCCAATTTCTTTGGTCCGGGCGGGTCTCTCGCTTGGTTGTACCTGTGCTAGTGCCTCGATCTTCCACTCCCTTTCTGTGTGTGTGTGTGTGCTGCCTTTGTTACCAGTAGGAGCATTTTCTGTTCGATAGAGTGCCTTCTTTGTGCTGGACGAGAGAAGGGTAGAGGGGGTTGACCTCGCATGCTTTGGCGACCGTTCAAAAAGATTTCACACTGGATTCTGCATGAGAACAGTGAGGGACGAACATGTCAAGGAGAAAGAAATATCTATCGCTCTCTACAGACGTACAGTCACAGTGGAGATGTTGTAGAGGATCAGATAACTTTCTTGTGCGTGTACAGTCACCAAAGGAACGTTTTTAATAGTAGATAGATTTTTCTTTAGGGTTACAGAGGGAACCTTGTCGATAACAGTCATCCTCTCCGTGTGGGTACTGTCATAAGAGAAACGTTATAGATATTAAATTTATTCTATTATGTGTCTTTGTGTGTGTATACACATACACACTCTGAATAGTTTGACCGAAAGCACATTTCTACTAGGAGATTTTCTCTGAAATTGTACAGTCGTATGAGGAATTATATTGTAAATATTAGATTTTTATTTTACGTGTCTGTATACACCTTGTACAGTCGTGTAAGGATTAATTTTACAAATAATCTTTTTCCCTGTGCATGTACAGTTACCTTAGTAGCATAGTGAATACAATATAAAACTTTTTACCTCATTGTCAACTTTTTTTTGCACGCTTTATGTTTAAATACCCCTTTGTGCTTTCCGAATATTTACATTAACGAGGTAAGGATAGGGAAGCTAATATTAAAGAAGGAAGTGAACTCGAATTCAAGCGAAGAGAAAATGTAGGAAGATAGAATTATAGAAGATATGTGGAAAGTGAGAAACCATGAAAGAAGCACCCCCTCAACAAAATCGTCCAAGACTCGATTCCCATTCGTCCTGTCACCGGCAAACCAGACTACACGCAGCTATCAGCTTAAAATCATTCGGCCACTGGTGTGGGTCTTTGATATTTAATAAACTAGATAGTTACGTTACGACACGATGCAGTTGGTTTCGTCTCTTATTCCCAAAGTGTCGTGGCAGATGTCAATAGTGGGGTTGTATGGGGGAGGGAGGGTTTAGTCGGGAATGAAATGGGGGAGGGATGTATCAGACGTGAGTTGATTGGGCACTTCTCTGGTCACGTGGAAACAAACCCTTGTCAACATAATGACGATAATGAGGGTCGATTATGATTCCTGACAATAGTCCCTGGACCCGCCATGTGTGGTAGGTAATGTTGGTTAAGCGGGTTTGGGTGAAAGTGTGGGAGGGGGGTTAGGGTGTTGTTGGGGTGGAGCTTCACCCATGCCTGAAACACCATGACAATGTTCTGTATGGCGCATTAGCTTGGAGCTAAGTAGGGTAAACGATCATAAATTCAATGGACCCTTCCATGATTGACTGGCGTGGATTATTAAACCAAAGTGGGTCACCATTTTTAACACCTCTCTAGCTGTGTTTTTTTCCTTACGTGTAGAGGGTGTTACGGACAATAGTTAAGGTTAAGTTGGATGTTCGGTGAAGTGTATGTGTGTTGCGATAGTGGAGTATATTGATAGCTTTAATATTCGTTGGTTTAGAATACCATGAATGGCTGATACCTGCACCCAGTGGCATGTGAACTGAAAGTCAAGGTCATAATAATGTCTGGTTTACCGCTGATGGGGAAGTTGGGGTCCAAATAACAGCTCGGTTTAATTATGGTGGTTGTATCAAATGTTGTTTCATTCAAACTCTACACGAATGTGGAAACATAGACATTCAATTATTCCTTGCTCCACCCTACCTCATTAGCGTGATTAAAATGCAAACAGGTAATGTGACGTGGCAAAATTAAAAATATATAAACGATAAAATTGATCTCAAATAAGTGGTTTAATAAAATATTGATTATATTAAAATGTTAACCGGGTTAAATTGCGTTTTTGATTTCCTCCACGTTTGGGCTATACACATTAAATAACACAAATGTAGGAATTATATATATAGTTAATGCACCCACATTGACATGTAGGGGAAGTCATAAAACCACGAGTAGAGAAATTCTTTTCTACATCTAGATGAGATATGAATCCAACCCTCCCCTCCAGAAAATATCCCCATTTTATTATATATAGTTTATTATATTTGTTAGCACTCCTATCGGTCTGGATAAATCCGTAGTAAAGTTTTTAAAGCCGGCCTTTTGGTATAGGCGTCAGAATTCCTGCCTACTAATTTAGAGGTCCTGGGTTCAATTCCTGACATTATCATTGGTATTTTTCCCGAAGAGGAATTGTTCCTACAGTTGCCAGAATCTGTGTACTTATTCTTAATTTAGGTGTAAGACTTCTACTAGCGCCACATACTCATAATCACTATCCTCCCAACATCTCTGTGGGTCGAAGTCACCACAGCTACTAGGTGGCCCAAGCTAAGATGACGGTTACATATCAACCATTTTCAGTAGAAGACCATTAATGTATAGCTGACTAAATCTGGTGGAATATGCTTTAAAAAATGATTCTCAGATATATAGTTCATATTATATTCCTTTTTACATGCTGTTGATGGATGCTCACCAGCCGATACAACTTAGAATACAGTCAATTTTTCACAGGAAGGGCCTTTTAGACAATACAAACGTTTTGTGAAAAAAAAATTTGATAATATTCCACAACACTCGATATTCACTGTTTAGAGAACTTCAGATATTATGGAGAAAAACTTTATCCTCGCTGTCTCTCGGCTAAATGTGCCAAATTTCCTCGCTTTCAGTTATGTTGGAAGGTGGTGTTCTGGTATGGAAAGGAGCCACTAGAAACTTCGATGAAACCACGATGCAAAATGTCTTAAATTTGAGAGAAGTTTGACAACAAGAAAAAATATAATTACAAAAACTTTTTCACATTATTAACCATAAAGTTCCCTTAAATATGACTTTCAGTGAAGTTTATTAGTGTTGTTATTTATCTTAATTTATTACTATCCAAAATTGACAGCTAAAGATCACATGACAAGAAAACAGATCTAATCAATTTTATAGCTGCCAGATAAGGACGCAGTGTCTAAGACTGTGGTTGGCAACCTTCGACCCACCGACTGATTCTACCTCGTCCGCAAAATATTTGAGTAAACATACATTTTCTTCATAAAAATACACTAATGAACAATTAATAAATGAGAAATAAACATTTGAGATATTTTTATTGATATTTAACTAACCACCCAACCAAATTATTTTGTAAGCCCATATGGGCAGCGATATCAAAACAGATTTCTGACCCCTGTTAAAAAGCCATAATTATTTCAATAGGCTAGACTGACGATGACGGAGAGACATGAGCTCAAATCTTGATCAGGTATACTGAGAATTTTTTTAATAAAGTGTTTTCCACTCTCTCTATGAACATGCGGGTGCATTTCCTTTAAATACAACCCTACTTATACCTAACATATTATATATCATTATTACAAAAGTGGTGGTAAAATATCTGGCTGTCAAGACGAGTGATAAAATATGTACTTTAAATAAATTAATATCTACTTTAATGTAAATAAACATTTCGAGACCAAAATTATTACCACGTTCGTATCTGGTTTTATTCTGGCATTCTAAAGCAATGTTGCTTATGTATATTTGAGGGTGATAAAATCTGCCAACGTTAGATATTTTAATATCTTGAGAGTATGCACAATGTGTTTCTCACTTAAAGAGGCCACGGTCTCCATCCAAAAATGTGTGTAAGCACTTGAATTTTACACTACATTGCTTCAAATGTTCCAAGAAGGGAGGAAGAGGAGGGAGGGAAATAGAGGTAGAGGGAAACTTCGGGATTCATTAGCATTTATAAAAGTTGTTGAATTTGTAATGCACTCCAAAGTCTGATTCATGAAGATATTATTTTGCTTCCATCCCACCCCACACCAATACCATGCCCTATTATTCTCCCCTCTTTTTATATAAAGGACTATTTCATAGAGGGTTTTCTGCTGAGGGAACCACGTTTCCATTTTTTTTAAACCCTTTAAGAAATTTCTAACTACGTAATACGTGTTCATAGGAGAATACAAAATAAATGCCACAAAAAAAGTTAATTTGCATCACTTCTTACTAAGTTTGTCCAGGATATAAACATTATAATCACGCTAATGGGGTAGGAATAAGGTAGGAGTAATTAATATACCCTAGTTGGAGTAGAGAGAGAGAGAATAGTAAATCAGTTAAGAAATTCATCCTCAATACAACTGTTCGGGACTCCAGCACCGACCTCCACATCACCAAAATAGTTAAGTTTGATATTTATTCCGTGTGCCCACATGTGCTAGTAGATGTTTCAATATCTTTTATATAAAATATATATTCATAAAAAAACATAATTAGTTGTAGTAAGGAACAATATATATTCTAATGGATAAAAATAGAAATCAATTGAACGAGAAAAATAAGACAAAAAATTAAGTTATTGATATAAATTATAAATATAATATAATTAAGTTTACTTGTCATAAAGAGTATATGGACTATTTAGCAAAATTGTTAATAAAACAAGAATTAAGTAAATTCATTGATTGTGATAGGGAATAGAGATTGTGCATTGAGTCTAAGGATTGTGATAAAAGAAATTTTTGAATAAAAGTTAAAATATAATACTTGACATTATACAAACACATTAAAAATGTGAGTCAGCGCAACACATATATAACCACAAAACAAAAACATATTAAAATACGTGTATTAAAGATATGAGTTAAAGTTAAAAATGAAGTGTATAATACTGATAAATACAATAAAGTTATAATTATAAAAAAGTTAATTGAGTTTGTTTGAGAATTGATGCCTATCCGTTTATAAAAACTTTGTAAGTTTGCTTATTCATGTATTTCAGCTACTTATAATATCACAGTTCGATAAACCATAAATATTTAAGAAACATGTGTCCAAAAAAACAGAAGCTAATATTATTATTATTATTATAAGCACTGCGTCTTACTACCCGTTCGGGTTATACGCACTTACGCTAATGTGTAATGGTAGGGTGATTGTGAGATGAAATCAAGGACCTACAGTTTAACGTGGAATCCGAACCACGGTGGAGGCCTAGCAATCCTCACATTCACAAGATGTCTTGTCAGAGGTGAAGGAAGGGTTTGGTAATCAGATAAATCTTTGCCGGGACCGAGGATTGAACCCCGGCCGCCAGCATAGAAGTCTGACACCTTACCCCTAGACCGCCAGGATGAGCTGATATTAAAGGAACAAATAATACAGTGTAATAAGATGTATAAGTTAAATTGACAAAAGTGGGATCATAAAAATATAAAGAGAGATTAAATGAAAGTTGAGATTCTATTCTTATCTGAAAGGTTTTAAATGCCCTTGTTCCTTTTAATTCTGGAGTGAGATTGTCACAAGTCCGACATGTTTCGGCGCTGAATAGGCACCATCCTCAGGTCATAAATGAATCCTGAAATGAGTTCTTAACATGACGAATCGAATAGAGTTCTATTTATCCTTTCTAGAGAACTGCAAATAACATGTCAATGAATGAGAATGTTTAAAAAAATCAAGTTTTTAATTCATATAATTTTTTATATATTATTATTTTTCAAGGTTTCAAGTTTTGCGCATACCTACAACTTCGCCAAATTTCAGCTTCCTGTGTCATTACAAATACTAAAAATTCTCTGTATAGTTACACAGAAATGTATTCACACCTTTATTAATATATATTATTACACTCTGAAATAGTCTACTTCTCTTTGTGATTCACTAAACCAATCGCATTAAGAGCAATACATAGAACTCAGCCTTACAAAGTAAGGTATCTTGTTGAATATACTAGATGTATGGTCACGATAGCTGTAGTTTAAATTACAGTGTAGTTAGGATTTCATAACATTTGTTCATGCATTTAGGGTAAAGGGTATGCACTCCTTCAAGGACCCGCTCTAAATTACTAAGAAATTTAATCTTTCTCCAAACCACAAGCCATTATCTAAACTTGAAACTGAGATATTTACTTTTAACTTCTTCTAGTCGCTTTATTAAAGCCCTTTAATAGGCTTGGAAATGATCCATTCTCGCAAATCAAAGATAGTGCAGGCACTTCCCCATATCTTTGGGCACGTGGGTCATGGCGTCAGCCTTGCTTGGTTTGCCAATTATGGGGAGTTAAGAGTTATTTTCAATTTGGGTACACTGAGAAAAGATATTTCTTAGATAGTTTTACACTAACTTTTTATAAAATGTATTTACAATTTCTCTCATTTAGACCTTCCTCATCACTACCCTATTAGTCTATATGTAATTATTTCATATGTGAGAATCTTGAACGGGAAATAGATTCCATAATTGTGTTTTAATATGGAATGGCACCATTCATTGAAAAGTGAGATATAGACGGGCACTTGTTGACGCCTTGAACTGAACTCTCCCTTTCAACTATTTCTCCTTCCAACCCCTATCTTATCAACCCGCTCGACTAAAGCGTCAGAGCATGTAGGTGTAAGCTTCTTACAGGCTGACGTGCTTCAATTACCCTACACTGTCAGTAACAGCATCTGCCATGCTTGCACCTATCTCCTACTAGAGGTAGGCCTATCTCTCTCTTTCACATTGGACGTGTTCCGAATATGCCCCAGTCCAATTCAAATAAAGGTAGTTTAGTCTTACTAAGTTAAACAGATATATTCAAAAACAACTGTAAAAATAAATACATTTAATTTACAATTATATAATGATTTGTTCTATTGTTTGTTGATAAAATTAAAAATATAGTACGTTTTGACATGTGTAGGACAGTGTAAATATTAATTAAAATTTGTTGAAGCTTTTTGTTGAAGACATGGATGCTCCACAGTAATTAATAATAAGTTATCTTCATTTACCCTTAGTGGTAGCAAGCTCACCATGCATGATTCCACTGTCGTGGCTTATAAAATAAGAACATAATGTAATCCATCAAGGTAATACTGTTACCAGGGGATCGAAATGTGCATGCACAAAAATACGCACATTTACAACAACTAATACACTAATTGAATGAGTATTGAGTCAAAACAAATTAAGATTTAAAAAACACATTAAAATATATTAACGTTGCTTCAACTGAATATTGGAACGACTCAAATGTAACTTTCTTTTCCATTATAGTCAGATTGTTTACCAAAAGGAAAAAAAAACTTACATGAACAAGCTCAGCTGGGTGTACTTAGAACAATGCTCTCAAAATGGTTTAGTCATACTATTCTTCTATGCAAATGCGGGTACATTTACAACTAACACTACCCTTCTCTTCTTTACCCTCCAACTAGTGATAAGATGAAGGGCAAAAATATATGATTGGACTTTATTTGAAACTGTACACTGTCCACATGTATTGAATTACTGTTTTGTTTCTATGTTTTGAGGTAATTCACACTTTGACGTAACACAGCTCTTTTGACGATAAAAATAATAGCAATTAAAATCCATAACACAGCAAAGCCACAATTGATGGGGGAAATCCTTTTAAATACATGTCAACGAAGCGATGAACCGAAAATAATGGGAGTGCCGCTAAGCTTACAAAAGGATAAATTTATTACTAAAAATTGTTCACTAATTAGTTTAACAAAATCATCCTAATATTCTATTCTACTATCATAATTCAAAATGTATGATTAAAAATACAGGGTGACCCACGGAAAAGTATCCCGCCTCCTATATCCAGCAGGCGCCTCACTCTGAATTGGAGAAGGTCAATCCCCTTCCACCCATATTGTGACATAAAGAATGAGTAAATAAAGATTTAGACAAGCAATTCCCTTCCTCATTCTTCATGTCACAATATGGGTGGAAGGGGATTGACCTCCTCCAATTCAGAGTGAGGCACCTGCTGGATATAGGAGGCAGGCTACTTTTCCGTGGGTCACCCTGTGCATATAACTTATAAATAAAAGATTATTAAAAAGTAATTCCAAGCTTTAATAGGTCTTCCTATTATTCTTTATTTTAACAAGTATTTATATAGCGTGTAACACGATTGGGTAGTATTTATTTAAAAGAGCATAGTTAGATTGTATATTAATGATTTTATTAAAGAGCGGTTCATAAATAATTTGATTTATTCACTTTCATCTTAGAAACTAAGGATCTATAAAGATAGATAAAATAGCGGTTTAATTTGTTTTGAATATTAAAATCCTAACATTGTTTCATAAACCCACTCCATAAATTAAATTTAAAAAAAATCTAGGGCCTAGTAGATTACTCAAAGCTCACTGAAATAATATAAAAATTAAATAATGAATTTTAAGTCACATATTGCGAAAAAATAATATGGTTACTCTTTTTGCATCATCGAGCAAAATAATAATATTAAAAATAAAATACAAAAGTCAATAAACATAATTGTAAACATAAAGCATGGGACTAGGAATAATTCAAATCTAGGTGTGTATTGTGAAATGGTATTAAAAAATGAATTACACGAGAAACAGAAGAGCAAAGGTATAATAAAGATCAATAGAAAGTTTGTATAGTAATTTATCTCAAATACTGCCTACTTAACCAGAGTTACCGGATTCTATTCCAGTCGAGTCCAAAAACTCGTGATCGGTGAACTATAATTGAGACCAGTATTCTTGGGCACGTGGAATATATCAAGCTAATCTTGTCTGGTTTTCCGGTGATTGGGAGGCCATGCGTTAAAATCACATATGAGTGTAGGCCTACTGAGTGTGATTTTCCATAAATGGTTTTCAGCTCTTACTTTACAAAACATGTGTGTATATTTAATCTAAATACTTCCTTCACCATCCCTAATTCTCTAGCGTTACTAAAATAAGTAAAGCACTAATGGCTCCGTGCACGTGATACTGTTTTTATTTATTTATTAGGTTAGTTTCTAAGTCGTGCGTTGATGTAACCATTGACTTAGGAAAATAAGTAATATACCTTACATGAAATTAAAAAAAAATATGTGTGAAAAATTCAGATTTAAATGTTTCGACAGCTCTCAAAGTATTTTACCTTTAAATTATATGTAATATCGATGTAAAAAATAAAATCTATTGGGTTTTTATCTAAATCGTGTCTATCATCCTACACCATATTCTCACCTTATCGTAGTGTTGTTAGTGTGAGCTTAAAAGTTAGTTGGCAAAGGAAGGTAAGGGTATGTACGGGGTGGAAAGCAGTAAGTAGGGGAGAGGAGCTCTTAGAAGCATTCTCTCTCCATCCTTCCCACCTCCCCCAACCCTCCACACATCCTGACCTTTACGTATCGTGTCTCGCTACTTATATCATAGTCCTCCCCTGGGAGCGATACTAGGCTCGGGTTCTAATACAAGGGGCGAGTTTCAGATCCCTCGACCTCACCAGGGTAACAACCGTGTAATGACCACTTGTGGCTCCTTAAGCTCTTTCGACTACGAAACATTTATTACACAATTTAACAAGTATATAATTATAAGCTGTAAATGATGATTCACCGATTTCAAATTATAATAGTTCATGGGTTACAAGAGGTCTAACTTGTTATTTTTTGCTTTTCATTTACTATTGCTACGGTAAAATAAATAATGTGGTGTGGGTTGATATTTATTCACAAAGAAGTGTATTGATAATTTATGGAAGAAAATTAATGTATAATGAAAACGCATTTTAAAAGTGGTAAAATAACATAATTTTTAATTATACAAATATATTTCTATTTTTATATACCAATAATTTGATTTTATCTCATTTTGTAGTACACAATGTCTCTATTTAGAAATATTAATTTAATCTAGTTCCACGCGTGAATTTTTTTAATGGATTTGAATTGATCACTGAAAATATTAACTTGAAATTGTATTTAATGAAATTTCATTTTGACCGTACTGATGGTAGCGATGCCACTTACTTGCAGAACATAATATTCCAGGCCAAGGCAAAGGATCAGATAATCCTAGCTAATGACCCACGCAGGTGGAGTGGACCTCCTTATCTGGTCGGTGTTGCTGGAATTGGCCGAGGCAATGCTACTTGCTATCTTTTACAATAACTTACATTCCACCTAAGCCCAACAAGATTGAATTCCCTGCCAAAATGTTACGAACTATAAAAAATATTATTAATTCTTAATGACAAATGGCCTTAAGATGGGATTAAAGGAAGCTCCATTTAAATTCCATATTTTCCATGTGTTAGTTACTATGGCAAAGTAGTAGTAGTAGTAGTAGTAGTAATTAGCCAAAGTAATTAAAACATTGTTTAAAATAAGGTTTTGCTTAATCTCCTACAATAAAGTAATCTCAATCTACCTCTTTGGTTTGGTGGTCAGAATTCCTGGTTATAGTTCCAGAGGTCCTGGCTTAGATCCTAGGCTTTTACAGATTTTCTGTGAAGCAGTGGGCCTGGAATGGGGTCAACTCAGCCTCATGAGGACTGATGAGGAACAGCTTGAATGGGAAAAAATGGTGGTCCCGGTCTAGAAAACTGATATTAACCATTGGTGGGGTTCATTGTTCTTATCATATTATGATACTCTATAAACTCAAAAGTTGGCACTATCTTCACCACCCGGTTGATATGAGTCTTTTGCATGCTGACGCTATGGAGTTTCACTTATGTTCTATAACAGACATACCTATAATCAATAGTTATATCACAAAGGGTGTCAAGTAGATGGTACCTTTAAGTTACCGCCCCTCAGATAGCACCCAGATTATGTCTGTAACACGACTAGAGGCAGAAGTCACAAAGTAATGCGGTAACCTGATGTATCATTCAATAACATAATTATATTTAAGACCAGTGAAAGCAATAAATGATCTAAAACTGAAAAATATAAAACAAATCAAAATTTAAATGATATTTCTTTGATCCTATTTGCATTGTTGTCAAACAAAGAATGCGGAAAACAATGTTTCGAGTAGTTTTCTGGTTTATGAGTAAGTCAATAGGCTCTACCTAATATCCCGGTCTATAGTCCATGAGATTGGCTATTAAATGACAGGAAATATTGGATCAGGGGATGTCTGTAGTCTATAATTTAACTCCCATTTCTGGAAACCATAGTGTTCTAAACTTATTATATATACTTTTATATAATCATACGCTATGAGGTAGGCTCTGTATACTATGTTGCCTTTCACCGAGGGTGTCAGGTTTGCCAGTTGGTTAAATTTGAAATCTTCTATGAAGTTTTTATTTTTAATTTAGCATCACGTCTTACTACCCATTCAGGTTATATTCATTTGTACTAATTAATCTAGTGTGTGAGGTATGAGTAACGTTGCATTTTAGAGGAAGTATACTCAAATTTGTATAAAGGGAGAGAGTAAGATAATCTAGGAATAAAACACCCTACGTCACTCGACCAAGACTCGTAACCCTATCTACCTATTATATGCAGCTCAGTCCATGGTGTTAAATCACTTGACTACTGAAGCGGGCGATGATTTTTTAAATTTTAATTTGATATCTTTGTAAAATATAACAATTATCGTATGTAAAAATATATAAACAATGGTGGGCATGCGGAAAGTGTGTCACTATCATAATGAATAGATTGCTATTGACGGGAAAATAAGGGCTCAAATCTTAAGTTGGTGTATTAAGGTTTTTTTAATAAATGGTTTTACAGACTCCCTTCAGACAAAACCTACGTTACACCATCTCTAATTATACCTTCCTCATCCTTAATCCTTTGCTATAAACACACAGATAATCCGGACTGTTAGTAAGACCCGTAATATAGAGGGATGGTAGTGTTTTTCAAAGAGACGTATTTTTTTCTCAATAGGGTGAGAGAGGATAGCTCTGAGCTCTGAGGAGCGATGGTTTGTCTTATTGTAAAAATATACCTAATTAAAAACAATTGAACACGATCTTACACACCAGTTCACTCTCGCCCTTGACAATAAAATAGTCATGTAAGTTAGTAGATATTATATATATATATATATATATATAAAGTTATAAAGATCCGAATGTGGAGTCGTAAAAAGATTCCGTACTTAAACTTAACTTAATGAAGTTTTGTTTATGTACCAGTTTAAGTACCACTTCGAGTGCAACTTGATTGCTTTGCATATATCTCACCCAATTGAAACATGTTCGAGTCCTAACAGAGTAAGGGACTGTATCACGGGTGTTCTCTTGAGGGGGGCTTTGATGTATTCTTAGATCTGTAGACAAGAACGTTAAGGCGTAGGGACTTAAAATATCTTCCAATCTCATTTTAAGTACTTTGTGGTTAGGAATCGAAGTGTCTCAAGTCTTACCATTGCTTGAAATTATGGGTGGGGTAAGAGTGAAGGGGTGATTGTAGGGTGTACTAGAAGAATGATCGCAGTAGCCAACAGCCCTCATTAATAGAGTTAAAACAGAAATATTGACGGAGACAATAGAAGAAGAGCTTACTGCGGCTGAGATGGTTAAGTTATAAGCCCTCAAACATTATCCCACAGTTGGTGAATGAATAATTATGTTTGGGAGGATTTTGTTGTTGTTTACTAAACACAGGATTGTGGACGCGAAGGGATTAAATTTAAAGAAGAAATATACTTAATTTGCTATTTAAAATATGATTATTAGAAATGCGAGTATATACAATACTTCCCTAGCATCATAGGTAGCATTATATGGTTTTGGCATCAATTTATACTTATGAAAGTAAAGAAAAACGGATAGGCACTAATATAGGAATTTTGGGGAAAGGAGGGACAACAATAAGAGAAAAACAGTTCACTATTTACACACTTCTGCCACTGCATACACTTTATTCTTTACACTATTAACATTGTTCAGAGGGAGGCTTACAGTTCATCCCTTAGACTGTTACCACTGGACATATAGGGAGGGACACATATCCCCCTTTACAGTGCTGCAACTAGAAAGAGAGAAAATAATTACTACTCTACACTGGTTTAATTTATGAACAAAGAGGTAAAGGTAGCCTCTTTGAGAGAAATTGTCACTCAAGGTGTCGTTATAGCGGAGCTCTTCGGAATGGAATTTTAAATATTTAACTTAAATTTCTATAAGAAACATTAAATAACATGTACTAATTACACTGTAGTGCATATTTTTTATTTGATTATTAGAGTTTGGAAAAAAATAATACAAAAATCATTTATTAGTAAATCGTCTAATAACAGGCTTTCCTCAGAAAAACAAAAGTATTATAGCCTAGTTGTTACTCGCATGTAACTAAATTTTAAAGAAAATGGCTATATATTTGAAAAAAAATAATTAAAAATAATTAATTTTTATACCCCCTAAACTTAGAGCTAAATTAAAATCCACAATTTAGTTTCAAGGGAATAAAAGGATATTAAAAGAACAAGCACGCATCGCTAAATGTTATATTCTAGAGGTAAAATTGTTTTCAATTACAATTCTTCCTCTATATGAGAAAGTAAAAAAAGAGATAAGGGAATCTCTTGGAGAGTGATAGGATACTTAAATAAGAACGTACCAAAAGATAATAGCAATTCTAGAGAAAATATTTTCACACATTCTGAAATAGGGTAGGTCGTACAGGTCTAAACCATGGATTAAGGCTGGGCTTATCTTTAGGCATAGTGCATTAATAATAATGACTAGCTTACAGTACACAGCTCATCGTAAAATTCAATCGTTCAAAATAAAACTTAATACTCATATCGATTGTTATTTAGCTATAGATACTCAATTGTTTAAGTTGACATAATTTCTTTACTTTAATGTATAAGGTTGTTAAAAGTATTTATGTATCATTTCTTTCGAAAAACAACGTTCCCTAAATTATATATTTTGGAACATAAAACTAATCTAATTGCCTGAAGTAGTAAATGAGGTTTTATTCTTTCTTTGGTTTTGACTTTATTAAAGTTATAAATACAATCTCAAAAACATAAACGAAGATGTCATATTTTCTCTTTGTTTTCAACCACATTAATTTTTACAGTTGTACTCATTGACGTCAAGCTAAAGATAATTGGTTAATAACAAACCAAAACTACTACAAGATCATTTTCAAACACGAAGAAATGTTATTTTACTTCTGCTCTGTATCCTAGAGTTTTGATTGGCTAAAGCTTCCCCTTACATTCTCATTGGCCGATATGCATACCTAAGTCTAAGGATCATCTATAATCCAATTTTGTTGTAATGCATACACAATAATTTCGAATTTGCAGCTCTCGGAATTTCCACAAATCATTTTTTTCCATGGATAGGTTGTGAAAATTATTATTGGAATAATGTGTTCCAACTTTAAATACTTTATTATTTGTTCACTATTTGTTATAGGACATGCACTTCGAATTAATCTAAGCCCAGCCCCTAAGGAGGCCACCCACTCGAATGGCTTTCCCCACAGTGTAGTATTTCCTATTTGAGTGGCAGATATGACGCTTAAAAACCACTCGATAGATTCTCAATTAACTTAAAATGTTTTGTTTTTAGACAATTAAAAGTGACTCTATTTGTTTGAGGAATAAAATATATATTTTTCTAATCACTTATATTTATCTCAGAGCCGCAACGTTTTGATTCAAAATTTGAGACAATAAATTAAAGTGGTAGATTAGATTGACTTAATTTAGCTCTTGGCGAGAAACTTAGGGAAATTTCACTTAATTTACACCACCTGAGCTCAATGTACGGCGTCTGTATGATTCAATTCAACCACTTACAAAGGGTGGAGATGGGGAGGGGGTGCTATGTAACCCACGTATGCTAATGCGTATACACATTTTATTGATTTAGGCCATAGAAACATTTTCTTGCCGACCCCATTGGAATTTGATGGACTTCCTTTTATGGTTTTATGGGTAATATATAAAAATTTATTAGTGGGAGCCACCAGAAAATTAGTCTCTATCCATGCCTTTTCGGTGGTGCATACTAAGATATGAGTGCTGGGTTCAGTTTTCAGCAAAGCTTAGAAAAAATTAATAGGAGAAATTTTGACTTCTACTCCCACCGTGATATACAGATGGAGTGGGGACTGGGTTTTCTACCTATTCTAGAATTAAGTTAATCTGTAATTCGTACGCTGATGTAATTAGTAGGCTTAGAAAGTGCACGTTAAACACCCCAACCTAATAACAAGCCTAACTTAAATCACACATTTTTCTTATTACATCTGCACCGTTTTCTTGCAACATGTGAAGATATAAACTTACATAGCAATAATAACCATGAGTTGAGGGGTTGTTGCACTGGCTATATCTCTATTTATGACGCAAGTAACGGCCAGTTGGAGACGATGCTGCCTCCTAATGAACACTCAAGGGACTTCCCCCAGAAACATGACAGAAGCACAAGCTACAGCGTGAAATTAAAACACTACCCTCCCCTTCTTTCCTTTGCTATCCATGGACAGAGGGGAAAATGGGGGACGATGAGGGAGGGAATAAATATAGTGACATAAATCTGTTCTTTCGTGTAAACATTGCTGCTATTAAGGGAGTACAATGTAACATATAATTTCCTAGCCATTACGACCAGGAGATGAAAATTGACGGAGTCGTCTTACAACTATACACAAGATGGTGGTGATGGAAATCGGGTTGAGAAAATTACAGGTTCATTACACCTTGTTTTGTCTTTACAAATATGGCGTACTTAGCTAATTGCCAAGTTAAATAAAGCTAATACTGATTTTGGATTATAGGTTGATTTGCAAATCTCTATACAATTTTAGTCGATAGCACAGGAGTCAAACAGGGGTAACCGTGTCTGGATTTCTGGTAGCTACAAATTCCTTTTACCCTTACACATCCATATACAGAGACTGCATTGCAACAATCTAAGTGTATTACCTTAGGAAAGAAGAAACCTGGTATTTTAATGGGAGAGCTATAGAGCGTTTGGTTATTTTTTTAATTTATTTTTTGCTTCTTGTCTTGGAAAAAATAAATATTATCAGCTCCCCTATAAGTAATTCCTACTATCCAGCTTCACCATACTATTCATCACTGTGTGTGCTATTTACATTTAAGGGTTAAGGATGAGGAAGTTAGACTAAATAATTTTACCCGCATGAGATTTGAGAAAAAGAGTGAGAAACTATTAGAAAAATTCTTAATTAAATTTGGAAGAAACTCAAATATTGATCTCTCTGTCATTGCTAAACTAGATAAGAGCTGCCTACCCTTACGGGCTGCCAAGTCAAAGGCTATATTATTGTGTCAAGGGGATAATTTCTAATAGCAATTTAATAATGATCAAATGTTCAAATATAGCTAAGCCTATGGTATTTATCAACATTTTAATGCAGGCCTGACTCCATGACTGAAACATATTCTTATTTATCATGATAAACTATTTACTAATACCCAATAAGAATTCAATTTTCAAAGTAAATTTCCAAAACATTCAAATTTGTTTTGAGCATACTACCTTTAAATTAATTTGTTTAAGATAAATAGAGCTGTATCATTATTTAAATGAAAAATACTTTCCCAATAAGAATTTAGAATCATGTATCTAAGACCAATTAAAACAATATTCAAAAAAACAAAAAACCGTCATTAGTAAACTGCCTATAGCCAATATCCCCACCAAACACCCCAAAAAGTATATAGATTTATTTATCATGTACTGTACATGTCAAAACCCCCAATATACGTTCAAGAAAAAACCTTTTTGACCATTGTCAAATAAATTTGAATTTTCAAAGATCACACCCCAGTAAAAGAACCTTAATCAAATTTTTGCCTGAAACAAAGTATACATATACCCATTTGTAAACAAATATTTAAAGAAATTTGAAAAATATTTCCAGTTTTGAAAACCAGTCATCAGTAAACTACCCCTAAGTGAATTTTTACACCCAAAACATGTATAAACTGTTATTTTTCTTGTCAAAATATCCCAAAATACCCATTTTGGACCAATCATTAAAATATTTTGTACAATATTTATAGTTTTTGATAAATTAGTCATCACTAAACTACCTTTCAAATAATTTTTGGCCAAAAAACAATGATATAGGTGTGTGTCATGTCAAACAAATCCAAGCTATGCCTTTTGAACAAAGTCTTTCAAGCCATTTTCAAAAAATTATGAATTAAAAAAATTACTCATCATCGAACTACCATTAAATGATTGATTACCAATAATGGTATCAAAAATATGATATAGCCATATAACATCTAGATATCAATTTCAAACAAAATCCATCAAACCGTTTTGAACTCTTTTGAGATATACAGACAGACAGATACACAGAGGGACAGACAGAATGCTCAGTTCAGCTTTTTACTTTTTTGCTACCTTACAGGTAGGGAAAGCAATATGATCGTCAAAAGAATCGAGCTCAAGATTTTGATGAATTCCGATGTTTCCTGACTCCTATAAAACCAAAAAGGGGTTTTTGAACACCCGTCTGTCTACCTGTCTATCTGTACCTCCGAGTAGAACCTAAAATGTTTACCAAATGTGATAAAACTTGGTATTTAAAGTTTTCATAGGTTTGTCCTTAAGATTTTTGAATATTAGATATATAACCCTAAAATTATGGGTAATTTACTGAAGGGTAAAAGAGAAAAAAAAATCGATTTTCTCAAAATCAATTTTAATTTTTTTTATTAAATTTCATTTCTAAGCATTTATCACTATTATTGACAAAATGGCTACCTTAATTATTTCTGCAAAATGACTTTAAGGGTTCCGGCCTAAAGCGTAAATTCTAATATTTTAGCACATCTTCTAAATTATTTGAGATATAAAATCACTTATCATTGAAAATATGTATGTCTATTAATAATACAAATATTTTAAATCAAACATATTTTTATAAATCCAATAGTTTTCAAGTTAAACGCAAGTATATATATATATATATATATATATATATAAACTTTTCCAACAACACTAAAGGTAAAGTATTGCGACCGCAATAAAATCTAACCCAATATGTTGATGGATTTCGATGTTTCATGACACCCATAACCCTAAAACTCCACCTGTATGTCTAACCCTAAAATTAAGAGTAGTTTAATAAAGGGCTAAGAGAGAAAAATCCATTTTCTCAAAATCAGCTCTAACGATTTTGATTAAAATTCGTATATAGGCGTTGATTAAGATTAAAAACAAAATGGCTATTTTCATTTTACTATGAAAATGAATTTTAAGGTACTTTACAGAAGCGAAATAACTTTATCTCCACAACTATTTAAGATAATAAATAACTTATCACTGCAAAATTTTAGTGCTTTTAAAAATAAAAAAAACTTTTATTTGGAACATATATTTATAGAACTAATAGTTTAGGAGATATTGGCAAATATATGAATACATATTTGTGATTTTTATCTATAAAGTGATACTACTTTGGTCTTAACGCAATAATTCTCTAATTACATAAAGTAAGTAGATAACAAAACTCTCAAAATGTTTATGATATTTTCTTTAACTTCTTAGGAGAAATGTTTATACAACAATGATCTATCTCTATCATTTTAGACTCAATAGTCAATATTTAACTTTTTTATTGGTCTAAATTTATAAATGAAGAATTTAATAAAAATGCGATAACCATAAGATGTTTAATCCCTAATAAAATGGCGAAAATTTAACCAGAAGTGGAAATCTTAATACGAAGTATTGACCCTTGTGGACCCAATATCGATCTCTTTTTATGTCCAAATATAATAGCGAGGACTCCTTAAAAAGAAAATCATAAAATTTAAATCCTAGAGTCAAAAAATGTGTAACCTAAGTATAACGCAATTTATTCTTGGGTTTGCTAATGTATATTATATCGTTCCACATATATTACGAGTTTTGAGTAAATATCTCAATTTTTAAACAATGGAGTGAGAAATTTTATGTGAAGTCCCGTACCATGTATTTGGGTTCATGTTCATATAAATGTACATATTTATCTTAATCTAGATAACTTTTATTTTTCACGATCACAATACCTCCTCTTAGGCCCGTTACATAGTCGAGCGGACGCTCCGCCCTCCGCTCTCCGCACGCGGATAAGTTACCTTGTTCTATAGTGTCTTTACA
>CABEEJ010005843.1:0-44901 GCA_901482245.1 Timema douglasi | reverse complement strand
CGTCTTACTACCCGTTCGGGTTATACGCTTTAAGTACTAATGACTCTAATTGATAAGGAATTCGGAAGGTTGAATTAGAGGAAGTGAACCCGCATTTGCGTGGAGGGAGAGTGGAAAACCATTTTGGAAAACCCCCCCCCCCCAGTTCACCCGACCGAGATTCAAACCTCGATCTCCCCCATCCTTGGCAGTCAAGCTCAACATAGCTGGTGTGATATAATAAATTATTCAGTGTCGATACCGTGGATGGGAAAACCGGCGATGGGACAGACCCCGTAAGAGTTGGGAGACTGACAATGCTAGCAACCTTTACACAGCTGGTCAGTGATGGAGGTGATAACAGACAATATGAGCTGGATGACGCACTCATCAAAGATAGCCGCTGCATCACAAAATGTGAATAATTATTGTGCAATGCATTAAATATCAATAAACCTGCAGTGATGATCACTATGAAGAAACTTGGACACCACAATGTTTGCGCCATTTGGTTCTCAAAATTGCTTTCAGAAGACTACAAATAATCCCAGAAAAAACATTTTAAACGAATTTCACAATCTTTATGGAAGTGATGGAGATGATTTTCTGTGTCACATGATCACAGGTGATGAAACATAGGTTAACCATTAATCTCCTGAAACAATAATAATTTCGAATGAATGGCACTATATGAATATACCGCACCAGGAATGTTCAAAACTCAGTCTTAAGTCGGTATTTCATGGCAAAACGGGGTACTTCTTGTAAAGAGACATCAAAACTAGCTCAGATCGCGGAAACGTTGAAAAAGATGAAACCACCCATTCCATGGAGATCGACATTAAAAAATAATAATAAATTAGGTTCTTCTTCTTCATGAAAGCATAAGACCCCACACCTGTCGGTGGTCAAAAGAGGATATAGAAAAATTGGGATGGACTGATTGTTAGACACCCCCCTCCCCCCAATATAGTACTCGGTAGCTGGGTACAATGATAAGAGCAACTCTCGGTTGGTTGTTTTGTTTTATGGTTGGGGGTTGGCGTCTGGATGATAGAGACACTGTAAGGGGTTCAGTCTTGAAGTTAGTTGCCCTGTTCATCTATGCACTGGAGTTCCTTTCCGATTTGGCCATGAGCTTGTCAAAGAGTGGGTTTAGGTGTCGGACGGCCTTGAGGACTAGTAGTTTGTACCGTGGTTCTCCCCAAGAGATAAATGGGAGGGAAGTTGGGGAGAAGGTGTATGTGGTGGGAGGAGTGTATTGTGGATGCAAGAGGTACTTTGATCTGGGCTGAGAGGTGGAATGGGACTAGGAGGGGCCCGAATGGTGGGGGATACTGTAAATGGCTTGACAGGGGAGATGGGGAGGATCTTTAGCTTAGAGTCCTCAGGCTTGACGTCGCAGTTGTTGTTGAGCAGGCGGGAATCTCATGGGCAGCTGTCCTATCAGGGTGAGAAAACTACTGGCTTGAGTAGCCTCCGGCGGGGGCTAGTCTGGTGGCCACGTCTCTTTGTTGACGTCTGAGGGCTAGTTTCTCTTTCTGTATTCGTCCGTTTAAATGGCTGAATACTGTGCAGGGTTGAACTGTCTGGGGGGATGCCAGGAGATGAGTTTATGATGGGAAAGTGTCCCCTTCAGCAGTGGTGACCACTGTAGAGAGGGGGAATAAGAGCAGGAAAATAACGGTTATGGTGCACTCCTGCATCTAGAGGTATTTCTGTGGAGGGCTGGTAGAGTTTGGTGGTTCCTCGGCGACTAAGGATGTCGCTGTGACAAGCTGGGTCGGGAGATTCTATATCCTGTATTTCTGGCAGAGTTTCCTTTAATGTCTGCCTAAACTCGTCCCAGTCACAAGTTGCTGTCGTTTGTTTGAATCCCCTTATCTTATATTTAGTGTCCGTCTTTAATTCACACAATATGGGATTGTTGTCCAAATCTAGTTCCCTTAATACCGTCATATCCTCAGTGGTTAAACCAATATTGATCAATGCCACGTCTATGATATCTGGTATGTGTATATAATTTGGAGGATAAAATGTAGGTTCGTGTGGGACAACAACTACGTAGTCGTGAGTGTCTTCGTAGTCTGCAAATATCCATCCGTTCCCAGTGGTTACTCGACTGTTCCAAATTGTGTTTTTAGAGTTAAGCAGTTGATCTTAACAAGTTTTAAGCACACAAATTGACCAAACCCTTTCATGTTATCACCTCCTAAGTTAATCAGAAATATTCTGGGCCATTTAGAATCCAGTTGGTTGCTATCACGTACCTATAATTTAAAATGATCAACACCCAAAATTTTGTCCAAGCTAGTGTTGAGCGGGCTTAGAGCTTGGACGTGTATGTGAACTAAGAAGACAATCTAAACAATAAAATAAAATGGATTGCCGTAAATGGGATCGGAAATGTGTCTAGTACCAGCTGGGTTTAATAATTTGTATTCTTAATGTTTCATACTACTTAGTCTTCGCATCACTTCTATTAGCTTTTCTTTAAATTCTTATTATTTAAACCATTTAAGAACCATAAATGATATATTATTATATTTTTCTAAACGCAGTGGAAATTATTGTTATAAAACGACTACCATGAGAAATGTTGAGAGGGCAAAGATTAGTTCTCATTGATCACTTGAAGACAGCTATCTTTAATTATCCTCATTGATGAGATGACATCACAGACTTTCCCCTCATGTCTACATGATGAAAATAAGTCTTCATTACACAACTCATCGTAGTTGATGGCTACTGTTGTTGATGTTTTACAACATAGTTTAGTTTAATTCTGTCGAGACGACAGCGCTAGTGTTTTAAGTCAAGCTTGAGTTAGTAAAATTCTATGTTGGATGTCAGTTGTTGTTGGTGAAAATTAAAGATCAATAGCTGTAAGGACCAATATAGATAAGTTATATGTGGAGGCTAGTCAAGATACATCGTTGTCAGAGATATTTCGATATTAGTAGTTGTAGTTGAAGATAACTCTATATCAGTTGTTGAATAAGATCATTTGAGATCAGTTATTTATTATTTTCTTAACGCTAAGTCTTACTACCCGTTTGAGTATACGCCAAGAGTTGTTGTTGCTTTTTCTAGGTCATTCGGTGTTGGAGGTGAGTCAATGTTTGAGATCAGTCGTTATAGGTTAATATAACTCTTGATCAGGTGCTTTCGGAGAACAGTCAAGACCATTCTTTGTCGGAAATCAGTCAAGATCAGTCATTGTTGGGTTCACTCTAAATCATTTGTTGTTGGAAGTCAATCAATATCAGTCAGTGTTAGTTGCTATCGGAGAACAGTCAAGACCATTCTTTGTCGGAAATCAGTCAAGTTCAGTCATTGTTGGGTTCACTCTAAATCATTTGTTTTTGGAAGTCAATCAATATCAGTCAGTGTTAGTTGCTATCGGAGATCAGTTTAAATCATTTGCTGTCGGAGATTAATCGAACTCAATCATTGTTAGAGATCAATCGTTGTTAGTCACCAGTTAAGAGTGGATAGTTCTAAGAAAGTTTTCCTCTTGGGGAAGAGGAGTGGATCAGATCATGAGGGGGATGCTAGTTAGGCATGCTCAGGGACATACCAACCTAGGCAATGTGGCAGTGCATAAAATATATGTCGCATCAACGTTGATTTTTTTCGCTTTCCTTTTGAAAATAAAAGTTATTATTATTATTATTATTATTATTAGCACCTCGTCTTACTACCCGTTCGGGTTATACGCACTTACGCTAATGTGTGATTGTAGGGTGATTGTGAGATGAAATGGAGGACCTACAGTTTAACGTGGAATCCGAACCACGGTAGAGGCCTGGCATTCCTCACATTCACAAGATGTCTTGTCAGAGGTGAAGGAAGGGTTTGGTAACTAGATAAATCTTTGCCGGGACCTAGGATTGAACCCCGGCCGCCAGCCTAGAAGTCTAACACCTTACCCCTAGACCGCCAGGTCACCTAAAATAAAAGTTATTCTGCCGAAAATTGAGTTTAAGTTCTATTAATGAATGGCTAAGGGTAAATGACCCCAGCATTCATTAAAAGGAAAAAAATGGGCGACAAATGAAAGAATATTGCTCTATAAAGGAAAAGGCAGCAATACCATACCTGGGGCTGGATATTTGACATATTTCTCACCTGGCGAAGATATGATAGTGTCGACCACTCGAGGTTCACACGATTCCCCGTCAGTTGCGATGACTGTCATATTATGACCTTCTATAAATAATTGAATTTGACATACGAACGCGCTTGAGTTAATTAAACGCCATCTGTATTTTTTCCCTCTGGTCACCTTGAATCTGGCTAGTGGCGTTAGAGTGGTATTACCATTATCTGGATTCTGTAAAATGTACAATACTACAAATTTATTTAAAGTTTTCAATGAATATAATACATTACTTATTATCTGTTTTACATTCGGGGAAAAAAATGGACAAAATTAATCTCCTTCCGAATTCTTAAGTAATTTAAGTATATATGTTGAGAGCTTTAAGATATATTAAGACCCCGTTTATTTTTATTTTTTTCTCAAAGTTAGGTATTTGGCTTGTAAATTTACACTGTGTGACCCACGACAGTATATTTATCTTAATATATATAAATATATATCTTAATATATATATATATATATATTTATATATTTATTTTAATATATATATATATAAATATATTATTATTATTATTATTATTAGCACCGCGTCTTACTAACCGTTCGGGTTATACGCACTTACGCTAATGTCTAATGGTAGGGTGATTGTGAGATGAAATGAAGGACCTACAGTGTAACGTGGAATCCGAACCACGGTGGAGGCCTGGCATTCCCCACATTCACAAGATGTATTGTCAGAGGTGAAGGAAGGGTTTGGTAATCAGATAAATCTGTGCCGGGACCGAGGATTGAACCCCGGCCGTATATATATATATATATATATATATAAGTGTTTATACCCTATTTTAATAACTGTATATGGCTAGTATTTTACCCGGGTTATATAATGTATTTTTAATAATGATATGTTAAAATAAATTGAAATTACAACTATTTTAATTTTAAGATATTAAGGTAGTTAAAATATTGAAAAGAAATATCCTTAATAAATACGGGTGTAAAAATGATGATCAATTAGGGGCATTAATATAATATTCACGTTTATTTAAATTATAGTGGTTCATAAAATTAACTTTGTTTAGTGAGTATAACTAGATAGATAAATCTAACCATTCACTTTGATAGTAATTCTACGAATTTTACCTTTAAACGTCGTTATTAATAATCAAATTTAACTCTTATAATATTATTATGATATTGAATCGATCCTCAATTAGAAAACAAACAAATTATTAGATAACTTGTGATTTCCTTATTTCCATAAAGCATTTTGATAAGATTGTTTTTGTTCATCTGCAAACTGTAGAATGTGTGCCCCCAGAAAAAAAAAATAAAGAACTCCAACTTTTCAAATGGTGCTACACTGTATATTCCATTCACGGTAGGAATTACTCTCTGAAAGGTCTTTTTTCCTACCAATATCCTACTATATAGTAGATTTATGGTAGGGAAAAAGACCTTTCAGAAGTCAATTCCAACCGTGAATGGAATATATATCATGTTAAGCCAAAACCCCATATAGGAAATCTAGAAACAACATAATTACTAAAAAACATATATAATTTTAGAGCTCGTTAATAAATGAATAATGATCGAAGTAATATTTTGGCACTGGATAAATTACAATTGGGAAATTGTCTATAAGAAAAAATATGAAAAGAAGTACTCGTATGTAATGGGAGTTTTCAATGAGAAAATGGGAAAGGCACAACAACACATTTCTTTAAAATTATGTATATTTATTCTTTATCTAAGAAGCTTATCATTAAAAAAGTTTGGATAAAAGTCTCTTATAAAGGAAAAGGCAGTAAATAAACCTACTAAAAAAATTTTAGTTATAATTTTAATCAATAGGAAAAATGATTATATTTGTATAGTTAGTTATTTAAATGGCTTGAAAACTAAAACTAGTTATAACTTTTGAGATCCCTAATATTTGAGGGCCACCCAAAGAATCTACACTCCCCATAGGAAAAGAAACAGACCTGTTTAAGTAGCCATCCTTTAATAATTAATATATATTATGATTATATTTACCAAAATATAGCATTATAAATCATCCAGACCTCCTAACATTTTTTAATATTACAAGTTAAATTTTAAACACAAAATTTTTAATCCTTGTTTTAGAGTTATAAAAACCAAATAGACTTATATTTAGTACCGTGTCTTATTACCCATTCAGGTTATACGCTTAGTTACCAAATACGATAATGGGCTATGATTTTGGAAGGTTGAATATAAAGGGAGTAAACCTGCATTTGCATGGATGGAGAATGGGAAAATTTTCAGGGGAAAAACCACTCATAGTTCACCCGAGTGAATTTTTAGCCTTGATCTTCCCCTCCACAGCAGTTTAGCTCAACATGAAACTAGCGCGTTAGTTAGCCATGCCAACGAGGAGGATAACAATATAAACGAATGGCGTTAATAAGATTTCCTATGAAATAGCTGAGATATTTAGCTGATTTAATGAATCTCCATGTTAACCAATTATTAGTTGGTTAGATAATAACACGTTTCAAGCCAAAATTAAAGGGAAAAGTATAGATATTTGATATATTAAAAATATTATTTTTTTATTTTTTTATTTTTAAATGTATCAAAAATTTCATTTTCAACTCAACTTCACATTACATTTTGCTGTTGTGAGAATTTTGTGAATAGTTAAAAATATGACCATAGTCCTCATACAAATATATAAACATATTTTTACTAGGGTTAAGATATAGCATATCAAGATAGTTGCTAATGTTTTTTAGTTGTTTTGAAGCTTCATAAATGTCATCCCCATTAGAAATTCAACAGTGTGAAGATAATTCCTTTCAGGTGAACTGTGCTCTCAATAGCCTGTCTCACCCCAAGGTTAGCTGCATAAAAAAGGTATATATATATATATCCAACATTTAAAATCTCAGGGATATTAAAATCCGTGAAATAATTTTACCATTTTATTTAAATCACAATAAATATCTTATATATAAGATTCTCGTGTCACAATGTTCGTTCCCGTACTCCTCCGAAACGGCTTGACCGATTCTCATGAAATTTTGTGAGCTTATTGAGTAGGTCTGAGAATCGGCCAACATCTATTTTTCATACCCCTTAGTGATAAAGGTTGTCCACCCTTAACATTTTTCTATAATTTTTAGACATTTTTTTAATATCTTTATTTTTTTTATTATGTCGCATTAAAAAATACATACAACCCTAAATTTTTACCCTTTTATCACCAACCCCTATTTTTTAATAGCCATTTTAGTAATTTAATCATTTTTCATCCCCGGTCGATAACTGATCAATCGTCATGTGCCAATTCAATTCAAACGTATTCAGTTTCCGATTAGATTGGCATTTGCAATGACTATCAACAAATCCCAAGGTCAAACGATGTCTATTTGTGGCTTAGATTTGAGAACACCATGTTTTTCACACGGACAATTATACGTGGCATGCTCTCGAGTGGGTAAACCATCCAGTTTGTTTGTGTTAGCTAAAGATGGACTAACAAAAAATATTGTTCACGCTATGGCATTAAGAGATTGATATTGTTTGTTAGTGTTACTGTCGTAATTGATTAATTAATGATATATAATTTTAAGGAATAAATTATAATAACTTAAAAATAATGTTTGCCTTTTGTTATTTTTATATTCCCTCATCGTTCACAGCGCTCCATGCCTATTTCACGCATATACCACATTCTTACACACTTACAATAAGTAAGCTATTTTTTGTCTACACTAGAAATTACTTAAAAATTATTTATATGGCAAAACAACGTTTGCCAGGTCAGCTAGTATATATATATATATGTATATATTTAGAAAAATTCAGAAAATTTTCCATAAATAATTTTGTAATTTTAGTATAGTCTTATATATTGAAAGATGAACTCCCATTGTTATTTCTAAGGTTAATATTAGCCTGTAATATATTAATTTAATGAAAGCTATTTAGTAAAACAAATATTAAAATCAGTTAAATAAATATACCATATTATTAAAATCACAACTTATATAAATATAATTTTTTTTAGAATAATTCAGAAAATAAAATAATAATACATTTGTATTTTAAGCGTAGTCTTATATATTGAAAGATAAACTCCTATGGTTGTCTCTTAAGATAGATATTAATCTGTAATATATTACTTTAACGAGAGATCTCTGTTAAAACCAATATAATTTAAATATTACAATTCATCACATATATAATAGAAAATGTATTGTATTTATCATTTACAATTTAGAACATGCTCTAAGGGCTTGTAAATAAATTAGAAGTTTTATAATTATTAATGATTTTGTGTCGTATAAAGTAGTTATTTATTAATTAATGACTTATAACTCATTTACAAACAATTTCCCAAGAATTTATTATTGAATATATTTTATATATCAACATTATATTAATTAATAAAGTTATTAAATAATAATAGGTATGTATTATTAAATAAACCATAACTATTAAATAAACTAAATAATATATATATATATATATATAACTAATATTAATATATATATATAAAAATGTTAAAATGTATTTTAAATAATTTATTATTCATACAATATACATTACTAGGCAATTGAAAATGTGAAATTTTACTTTTAATATTTGTTTTGTGTGGTTTAATATATATTATATCACAAGTTATTTTGTAATAAAGCTATAAAATTGTATTAAATCTGTTACAAATTAATTTACAAATCTAATATATTTAGATCCATGGCCGTGTCCACGATCACAAGACGACTATTTTGTTAGATTGATTATCTTTATACCTGAGGAAACTCTGCTATCTGAATGCCAACAACGCCTCGGTGGCGTAGTTGGCTAACGCACTAGTCGTGTTGAGCTCTACTGCTGAAGACGGGGAGATCGAGGTTCGATTCTCGGTCGGGTGAACTGGGGGTGGTTTTTAATAAATGGTTTTCCACTCTCCCTCCATGAAAATGCGGGTTCAATTCCTCTAATTCAACCTTCCCAATTCCTAATACATTAGAGTAATTAATACTTAAAGCGTATAACCCAAACGGGTAGTAAGACGTGGTGCTAAATACTATTATTATTTAACATATGTTGTTTCCCTTGGACAATAATGATCACCACTTCAATTGGGTTCCACCATTGAAGTGTGCTGGTTGCAATATCTTACTAAAATGAACCTAAGTCTGAAAATAACCAGTTACCGTAATTTGAAAAAAAAAATATATATATAAAAAAAATATATAAAAAAAATCAACTGCATTCGTGAGGGTTTCAATCATAAAATTGGCACTTCCCGTATCCATTTGTTAGGATTATCTCTCTTCAGGTGATGCTCCATGATAAGGTTTTCACATATAGCATAAAATGGGGCTCCCCATCGGGAGACTTGAAAGAATTTTATGTGCTAGCATCAGTTAGGATCACTTTGGGTCTACGATCCGAGTACCTTGCATCTTGTTCCTAAAGGAATGGCTGAATATATTGTCAAAGCTAACACCTTCTTGGTCCATCGACACCGTTTTACCAAACCATGATGGCAACCTACTTCTATGCCCCTATCTGGGACTTTTTAATGAAAAAGGGCGGAAAAAGATAAGGCCGTCAAAACATTTTTTTTATATAAATCTCCAGGAATTGCATGGTCCCCAGACACACTTCCAGATAATATTTTGAGAAGAAGTCGTTAAGAACCTCAAACGTGTTAGCCCATTTATTCTTGAATTAGGGAAAAATGTGTCAGTTTAAGGCAAGCGTATATACAAAAAAAAATTGGTGTGTGTACTTATGTACGCGCGTGAGAAGTAATACTTCTTTGGTATCATTAAAAAATAGTTTTTAATTGTATGCAAATAATTAATTATAATAAAATGATAAAAAGACTGGAAAAGTTTAGTCAACACAGTCAATAAAATTCAGTTTAAATTTGAAAAATTATATAAATAAATATTTATTTTCTTAAATTAAGTGTAACATAAATTATCTCATTATTCGAATGTTATTTTTAAATTATGTCCACTGCCATAGCATCTTCCGGTAATGACTGAATTGGAACATGCGCGACTAACAGAGGTTCTATTTCTATTTTGTTGGTAGCTTTTTTTTTTTTTCGAGACTTAATGAGCGGTCTAGCTTCAACCTGTTACTTTTGTGTTACAGTGATGCACGCGCATCTTAAAATTTCATTCTCATCATTTTTTCATAACGCTCCTAAAGAAGTATAACTTCAAAAAAAAGTATGAAAGGACGATTATACAGACCACAAATGATATTCAGTCTTCTAGCGTTATAGCAATATCTGAAATAATATCTTGTGAACCTGCTAGTATAAAAGAGAATGTAGAACTGCATAGATTCCTTAAAGTTTGAAAGGGAGTTTTCCCTTACTTTGGTCTCAGCTGCGTGAGAATTGAGGAAATCTTTGAGGATCTTGACCCTCAGAATTTAACCTCAATGTTCGGTATAATAATATAAAATAATTTACAAGTTAATGTCTAAGGTGTAAGGTAGGCCCTTACAACCGTGCTCATAGAAATTAACTGTATGAACTCACCTAGAACCACCACACTTTCAGAACTCCCCTAGTATATTAGAGTAAATCTAGATTCTAGACGATGCAGGCAGTTCGAATGATCTGAAGGTAATGAATTCCTGCCTAGCTCCATATGAATATAAATCACGTAAAACCAAACCTTTTGGGTTGTTGAATTAAATTAAGACCGCCATTTTCCGTTGATAAGTAGGTTATATGTTGTACCATTAATACGATATGTAACTCCATGATCTTTTATATGATATATATGTATAGTTTTATTATATATAAGAAATAATATGATAAATATCAACACAAACTCACAGTGTACTGTCCCTTCCCGTTGATAAGTAGGTTATCTGGTATTCCACTTAAACTAGTTGAAGTTCCAGGATGCATATTCAAGGTAGTAGGCCTGTGTGTCCAACCTGTTATGCTGATGATATGTTCTGGTAGGTCACAGTCATACAAATGACCGTTGGGTTCCTCTAATAATTTATCGCATCTGATCACAAAAGGTCCATGTATACCATCAGGTTTATTAAAAGCTAAAAAAAAAAGGTAGATTTTAATTTCTCTAATTAACGAATTAGTAATATTATGTGTTCCATATGAAAGAGAAGCAAGATACAAACATTTATAAATCTCAAGGCAAGATCATATAATAGTAGGCAATAATTTGTGCTAAGCCTAGCCTTTTCTATAGCTTAGTTAAACTGGGTCAAGCACAAATGTCACAATAGTGATCCTAGTTTAGGTCAAGTCTATATTTTTCCATAGCATATCTAATTTGAGGAAGAATAGACAGGTTAGTATACGTGGGTATGGTTGATAACAGGCGTACAGACATAGTTTTTAGTTGAGAAACCTGAAGATACAAGACCCGTTGGTAGATCAAAATAATGCTAGGTGGATATTGTAAAAATTTCTGAAAGCTATAAGGTTTCCGAACAGGAATTAGATTGATTTGTCTCAGGTTAGGGTTTAATGACACGGATACGTTCTGTAAGCCTGAATTTCAAGTTTCTTAAAGGCAGAGAGTTATCTAATTGGACATAACTTGTTTTGAAACTTGATACTAGACTTAGTTCCACAAACTAATACGATTTATAAACTTATTAGAACTCTTAGTTTATTAAAGGGTATAATTTTATGTTTAAAGGGGTATAACAGACTAAAAAGCCATAAAGTGTCGAAAAGATCAAATGGTTAAAAGTAAATCCAATAAAAATATTTATATTTTACACCCAATTTAAAACTTTTACCATTTTACCTCTTTTTATTTCCCTCTATTTTACCGTTTTTACCACGTTTATAATTTTTATCCATTTTACTCTCTCTGCATATTTTTACCTTTTTAAATATCTTTGCCATTTATTACGCATTTCAAGCCTTTGATCTCTTTTATTAATTATCACTTTTTAGCCTTTTTACAATTTTTGTCTTTTTTGATAATTTTATCATTTTTGTAATTTTCTCCTTAGTGTCAACCCTTTCTATAAAGTTAATATTAGATTCACTTTTTAACATCTTTGCCCTTTTTTCTTTTGACTTTTTACACATTTTTAAATTCAATACCTGGCCAAACCCCGTAGAAAATTTTAGATAAAAATTGTGAAAAGCTTATAAAGGGGTAAAAGTGGCAAGAAGGAAATATGGTGATTAGTGTATTGAGTAAATTATAATATAAGATAATTAACAAATTTGTAAAAAGGGCAAGTAAAAAAAGATAAAAAGTATAATAAACATTGAAATTGTAAAAAGATCTAAAGAGCAATAAGGAGAAAAAAGGGAAATTATATAATATTAGCCAAAATGTCAAAAAGGTTCTAAAACTGCAATAATAATTTAAAGGTAAAATATTTTAGGCCTTTAAATAACACCAAATAATTATTAAAAATAAATGGTACGAATGCTAAAAGGAGTTAAAGCTGTAGTGTCACTCCGAGCTAAAAGTTTAATACTATTAATATAAACATCAAATAATAGTTGATAGGGTAATATTACATACAATAAGATTTTACATGTACCCCATTTTTATGGTGTTCTCCCGAACCGTCTATCTGCCACTAGCCTTCAACCCACGAGGCATACTTCCAGCCATATGATCGACATTTAAACTGACCAGTTAAACTCCAAGACGAGGTAGTTCATTCTAAGAGCGTAATGAGCAGCGCGTCCAACCATTGAACCTGCTTATACCTTCGATAAAAGTCAAGGCGGCTATATTTGGCTGTTCCAGTTTGGTTGCATCACGTGGACAAAACAAACGTCACGTCCGGTCTTGTGACACGTTCCCCTCCCATGTTATACCCATGGTTTTCTTTTATTTCATGTCCCCTAACCGCCCCCTCTGGGCAACTGTATGAATAAATGCCATTGGGAGTACTAAATAAGATCACTCTTTCTAAGATATCTACTGAGGATGCTACTACGTCTTATTATAATGTAAGGAAAAAAAATTCATTTAGAAAAAAATTTAGTTCTAAATTTCCTTTAGGTCTTAATTTTTATAAAATAAAACTAAATATACTTAAATATAACTAATTGTAATTTTTTTACTATATGATGGATTTTGACTAATATAATTGAAAGTAAATGGAATTTACTGTGAGACGTTGCTTATGCTTTTTTTTTAATTGATAAAATTTAAACGTCTAGATTTTGATATTTGTGCTCTAGTCCTCTGGACAGTGAGGAAATTTAAATTTAAATATTTATGTTAGAGTATGTTATGACTAGTTAAAAATTAAATTAGAATTTATTGTGAGACGTTGTTTGGTTTTATTTTAACTTGGTAAAATTTAAAGGTAAAATTTGAATCTTTGTGCTGTAAGTCCTTCTGAGAAGAGAGAGTTTAAAGTAAACCTCTTTTCTAACATCCCCTTTAACAATAATAACATTTTAAATGTTAATTTTTTTAATTAATTTTGTTTTCAGCTCAATTTGATTCACAGTTATAAAATTAAAACACATGACTGTGGTTTTTGGTAATATGGTCCTTATTCTTAAATTTATAAATTCTACATATCTTTTGTTTCATACATATATATATATATATTTTTTATGGTCAAAATAGTTATTGCTTTATAGATTATTTTAATTAAGTTTATTTAGCGGGTATGATCCGGGAATAATTTTTATGAATAATTAGCTCAATATATTTTTGGCGAACCATAAGTGTCTGCAGTTTGAATTTCCTTTATGCATGTACGATTATATTATTTGATATTATAATCAAAAACCAAAGTCCTGACAGTTCATTATGTATTCATTCATCCTTTATTTGGAATTCTGTTCGCCAGTCTTTGTCCTGAGGGAAACAAAAGGGTCTAAAAAGGTATTATATTGATTAGGGTGACAATAAGGATGAAAAAGGAAAGAGCCCTATGAGGAGTTGGTGAGAAGAGAAACATTTTGGATGTGGCCTTTCAGTGAAAATCAATTTGTATAGGACACATCCTTAAAATAAACTTTGCTCTGCATGACGTTATGTAAGGAAAGGTTAAGGGAAAGAGTAGCTTGGAAAGGAGGAGGATTAAAATGTATGATGACTTTAAGGAAAGAAGAACATTTTATGAGCTGAAGAAAGAAGGCATAGGACAAGGTGCTTTGGTGGTATATATTCACTGACCAAAGGAATGGACCTGTAGTACGACAGAACATATAATAATAATAATAATAATAATAATAATAATAAAGAGAATAATTTAAAAAGGGTAAAATGATCCAAAACAGTAAAAGGACTAACAGGACAAATATGCCATAAAAATTTAAGATTCCAAAAGTGTAGATCATTTAAAAACGTGAAAAGAGTAAGAAGAATCAAAATGTCATAAAGGGTAAAAATTTAATCAATTATAATTTTTTAAATTCTGTCTTCCATGAGAACTTGTTCGTGCTCAGCTACTAATTTGTAAGTATAAGACCTCTGAGTAGGGTAGATACTGCACTATGCTCATAACAGACATACAAACAAACTCATTTTATTAATATAAATAATAGACCTATATTAAAATATCCAATTTATCAAATTTAGTTTTTATTTGCAATTTTTTCTAATCAATCTAATGCCGTGGCTTGTAGCCTTAGTAAATCTATTCTAGAGCATGCAAGGATGAATTAAGCATAATAACTCATACTATCAACTGTCCTGAATCAATAGTCACATATTTCTACCATGTCATGTTTTCATAAACAGAGATTGTTTTGCCAGTTTGCATAACACAGAGTATTGGCTAAACTAGTAAATTAGGGCAAACACCCCTCCTTTTTTGGTATTTAACAGCGAGATTTTAGAATTTTAAGGAGAGGGGGGTGGGGGCTGGAGAAGGACGTCAGTTGTAAAGGGGGTATATAAGAGTGATCAATATTTGCACATACCAGGTTACAACAACTTGTGAGGAAACTATCCTACATTGAGTTCCTGTTCGGTACGCAGAAAGACATCCCAACCCATCTTGAAAATCTGAGTTTGACAACAACCACAAAATGCACAGAGGTCGGGTATTCGACAATAGTTAGATTTATAACACCAAAATTAGTTCTGGTAACGAAACTGCTGACTAGTGTCATCAAATGAAAGAGAACATTTTTCTAAACTCTTTCATTATTTCTAAAACTTACATCAAATTTATGCATTCGTATAGTGTTTAAACTATTTCATTAAACTAGAAGAGCATAATGTGATCAAATTTATGCATTCGTATAGTGTTTAAACTATTTCATTAAACTAGAAGAGCATAATGTGAGTGGATAGCAAGGTGCGGTTATAAATATTATTTATAAAAAATATCAAACTGAACCTAACAATTATTTTTCACTGCCTACCCAGCCCACTATTCAATGCTGACACATCGTCCATGGGAGTGGGGGTAGCATCATTCTGATGGGGTTTTTTTCTTTTAAAGATGAAACTTTTCAGAATGTGTTTATTTTATACTTCTAATTAATCTTAATTTCAAATACATGAGAATTAGCCATTTTACGTATTATTCTCATAGTTTTTGAATGAATACAATACTGTGGGTATCTTTGAGGATATTATTTAATACATTTTAAATTTATAATTAATTTCAAAATAAGATTGATAAAAAAGATAAAATATATATTTTTTAAATATCAACACTGCCGACATTTTGTAAAAAGATTTTATAGAGTTTTTTTCATTGACGCCGAATAATACAAAAAATAGTCATATATATTTAACAAAAGCAGAAATATCGCATTATACGATAAGGCCTATAATAAGACTTAAAAAAAAACCAGCTAAAGTCGGTTCACGATAGGTTTTTACCTGGATGACAGTTCGAAAATCGTATATTTAGGTTTTGGGTTGCCAATACTTGTAAAAGATCACTGCTTTGTTATAAATGTAAAGATCTTTGATTACCTGTTATATATTATATTTAAAATAACGTAAACTTAAGTTTTCTCGTACTACTTCTTATTTTTAAATAATTTCTTTTTGTCCAACTCGAAACAATTTTTTAAACATAATTAGAAGTCGTTATTTTTCGTTTTGGAACGTTATTGATTTTGTGTAATATAGTGCACACATCAATACCTTTTAATACAGGCATCGTATTTACTTGGATAAGAAAAAATGGTTGTCATTTTTTTTTACATTCAATAAATCATTTTATGATTATTTTATCTTATTTTGAAATATTTAACTGAGTAAAATATTTCCAGAAACGGAATGGGTGCATCATTGTAAAAAACTTGTTTACCGTCATGTTCAACCATATGGTTTAAATTCGTCAGTCGCCATTTTGAAGATATGTTCGTTAGAAGTTTTTGTGAAAGTGGTGTGAATATTTTTTTAAAGTAGAATAAAACGATAGATAAACTTTGTGTCCATCTTCAAATAAATATATAAATAATATTGGCCTAAATTACTGTGGTTAACTATCACATTAATATATTACCATCTGTTTTAATTACATTCGTCCAAAGTGATAGATGTCAGCTGTTGGCGTAAAAATATATCAGGGATTACTTCTATTAACATTTCGAGATGTCATCCAGGTAAACTTAGGTCGTGAATGAATTATAGGACTTATTATTACAAATATCTTACCAACATGAGAATGGTAAAAATATGTTCCACATTGATTTACACAGAACTGATATCGGAAGCTATCAGGGAATTGTACAGCACACTGCGTCAACATCGGTACCCCGTCATAATACTGACTTCCCTCCTGAAAAAGGCCATGCCAATGGATACATTCTTGAAATCCTTGCGCCATTACTTCCATATCGACTACAATTCTGTCACCTTTACAAACCTGAAAAAGAATATAAATCTGGTTACATTTATATGATTGTATTAGTAATAATACATCTTTATTTTTATTATTGAAAACTGTAAATAAGTATTCGTATCCTAATAACATCTGAGATGTACGAATAATTAATATTTTGGTATTTCCAATATTTCTGTGAAGACTAGCCGTATTAAAAATTTAATAAAACTAACAATATGAAAATGTATAAAAGAACCAAATGTAATGATAATTTAGGTCCAGCACATGTCTTCAAGAGATTATTTCAGGATAAATTAAATACATTTGGCAAATTGTTTAGGTCAATTGGAATGTTATTTCTAAATATTCGGTAGCTAGTTTTACTATGGTTAATATTCAGGATTTTCATTCATATATGAATAAGGTGCCAAAAACATTCTAATTTTAGGTTGGTATATTTCAGGTTTTATCAAATATGAATATTTGACCTATCATTATGTACTAAAATCATTCAACAGTCCCTATTATTTTGTATTTAGATTAATTTTCACTTAAAAATCCTGTTTATGATTTGGTATATAAGTTATTTGAAGCAATTTTTTAACTTTCTCATATAAAATTAGTGGTCTGACGTGTTCAGGAATGGACCAGCGTGTCCTGTGAGTGGACTAGCATGTCCGGAAGGGAATAAGCGTGTCTAGTGTCCGTTTAACGTGGGTCATCACTATGTGTTGTACACGAGGAACATTTTTGGTGTAAAGGAGCTACTTAGATTTTGACTTTGAATTGGACAGTGGGTAAATAATATAAAAAAAAATTAAATTGAAATGTTTAATTTTAGTAATTTAGTATTCTAATCAATTAGCTGTTTTATTTTATTCGCACATTAATTACATATTTGATTATGATTATTATTATTTAATTTCTTGAATTGTTTTAATATAGATTATTAATCGTATGTGAAGTTTTATTTATAATTATCAAAACCTTGAATATTCAATGTGCATTTTGAATGGTGATTGATCAGTATCATAACCTAATATCCTAAAAAAGAGCCCGCAGTCCACACGGTGACGTGTGAATTACCTGTTACCAGGTTATGTGCCCGTTACAATATAAACTGACATACTTAATTTATACAAGTTTATAGTTAACGATAAATTTGTGAGAATATTCCTCATTTTCTCTACCAACACTGGTGGACACATGGTTTATTATTTTGGACAACCTATTATATAGGCTTAAAGTAACGGTTGTTTGACTAATAAGTGTCTCTCTCAATTTGTGATTAAGCTCCTTCCATTCATAAACCATTCGCAGTCCCTCTTTTTTTCTTTTTTTTTTTAATTCATGCTTCCTAGATAATTATTGTATTGAAAATCTTGGCGTTGAATTTTCCTATCAAAGAAAAAAAAAGTCACGAAATTTAAAGATAGGATGTAATAGAAAATTTAATATTAAATAAATATGGGATTAGCTGATTTGGTTAGTTATTTTGGGAAAGATTAGTGCAGTAATTGATTTCCAAATAAACACAAACAACGAAGACCCACTCACATTAATAGTTGGTGATTCAAATTCGCGGTTGGCCGAAAGCATACCACGTCCTACCCCGTCGGCTGTAATACATTGAGGTCTAAAGCAGTCTTCCATCACACCCAGGGAGCAGTTTCCACAAGCCCTGTGTAAAAACACATTGTTTAGTAGTTAGCAACCATATTTTACTAGGTTTCACCATGATGCAAATTTATGGGGCTTTCAAATATTACGTAAGCACGTTTTTGGGCATTTTGAACCCCCCTCCCACCCTCTCTCTGTAAGCAAAAATAATCAAACGGCCATCACCCCATGCATTGTTTTTAATATTTTCCCAGAAATAACGATTGTTTCCATGCAATCATTAAGATATTAATGATAATAATCACTAACGTAAGGATTATTTATACAAAAAAATTATTTTTTTTTTAGTGAGATTCAGTTGTACAATTTTATTAATTTAACCTGAAAGACAAAAATTCGTAATGTAATATGGTTGCACAATATTTGATTAATACTTGGAGAGATTGATAATAATAATTACAAGTTAAGACACATTATAATAAAGAAGTCTTGAAATGTTAAGACACATTATAATTAAGATATCTTGAAATGTTAACAAACATCAAAAAGGTTAATACATTTTAAAAATGGTAGACTTTTGAGTAGGCTACATATAAAATTATGATTTTACATAACGAAAAATGATGTTATCATGCATATATTTCGTGTCTCTGTATTATATTAAGAGTAAACCGAAAACATTATAAGATTTGAGAGAATATAAAGAGATATACAAATTTAATTTCTTTCTTATCTAAATTCCCTGTTCCTTGGATACCCTTGGAACAGGGAATTCAGATAAGAAACAAATCAAATTTCTATATTTCTTTATATTTTCTCAAATCATATTACTTGTTCTGTTTACTTTCAATATAATACAGAGATACAAAATTTATGCTTGATTACATTATCATTTATTTTGTAAAATCAAAATTTTAAATGTAATTGACATAAAAGTCTAACATTTTTAAAAAGTTTTAATCTTTTAAGTGTTTGATATAATTTCAGGTTTTCTTTATTTTATGGGTCTTAACTTGTAATTATTATTACTAATATCTCAAAGTATTATCAAATATGGTTTATTATATCAATATATCACATTACGCATTTATGTTTTTCACTTTAAATTAATACAATTGTACAACTGAACCTCACTACAAATTATATTTTTTTGTGTAAATAATCTTAAATGTTCCTTATAGACAATTCAAAGTTTTTCAAAAATTAACGTAAAGGTTTAATTTAATAAGCATTTCAATTTATTCACAGATATCACGAATAACCTGGATTTGCTCAGGAAAAATATTATTATTATTATTATTATTAGCACCGCTTCTTACTACCCATTCGGGTTGTACGCACTTAGGCTTATGTATAATGAATGGTAGGGTGATTGCGGGATGAATTGAAGGACCTAAAGTTTAACGTGGAATCCGAACCACAGTTGAGGCCTGGCATTCCCCCACATTCAAAAGTTGTGATTAATACACGTCTTGTCAGAGGTGAAGGAAGAGTTTGGTAATAAAATAAATCTGTGCTGGGACCGGGGGTTGAACCCCGGATCCTCAGCACAGAAATCTTACACCTTACCCCCTAGACCACCAGATCACCTCCCAGGAAAACTAGTTTAGGAAAGAAATGGTAGTGGTTAATTCCAAAAAAAATTTTAAAATGTTAAACAAAAAGGATAAAATGTGTAAAAAAATATTAAAACTCTATAAATGTGTACGGGAATTTATATTAACTCAAGTCTAAAATGAAAAGACAAATTTAGTTTATATATTTTTCCACTTTTAAGTTAGTGTTTTAGCCATTTTACTCATTTTGCACTATCTGCCCTATTTAATTTTTATAACATATTTTAAAATTTATATCCCTTTTAACCTATATATCCCTTTTGCCCTAACTACCATTTTTCCCTTATAGCCTATCTCAATTAATTCATATCTAGCCTTCTCTTACCCTCTTTGTCCAATTGACAATTTTTACATTTTTATTCCTTTATCAACTTTTTGTCACTTTAGCCCTATTTATCAGTTTAGCATTTAATCACCTATTGACCTTTTGGTACATTTTAATATTTTTATCTTTTTTACACATTTCACCCATTTTGTAACCCTTTACGCTTTATTGAAAACATATTTACCTTTTTTTAGCTTTATTCACATTTAATTAGGTATAAAGATCAAAAAAAGAGAAGAAAATTGTGACATTTTATGTAATAATTTTTTTTTTTAAAAGGGGGGTTGTAATAAAGGAAAATAAAATAGTAAGAAATGTAATGTAAAAGGAAAATAATTGTAAGAAAAGGCTAAAATTAAATAAAGTAAGACTAAAAACTGTATAATAGTTAAAAGAGGTAAAAAATCATACAGAAAGTAATTTTCTTGAATAATCTTATACAATATGAAATATTATATATCGCAGGCTTAAAATTTTTTTTATAAATTTGATATATTCAGAAGTATTTTTATCACTCCAGGCTTGACTATTTCCTAAGATGTTAAACTTTTATTTTATATCACACCAAAAAGTGTAGTTTTTTTTTTTCTTTCTAGTTTTAGGAAGCTTGAGGGAAATCCTTCGTTCAACACTAGTTCTTAAATAATTCTGAAATTTAATGATTTAAAATTATTAGAATGAGTTATTTACCCCCTGATATATTTAAATCTTTTACAACACTAAATAAATATATATTTTATTATTGGGAATTTAAAACCTCAATTTCATTAGATCCCTTTTTAAATAATAGCTATAAAAATATCGTATTCCTTACATTTATAGAAAAATTAAATTCTCTACCTTGAAGAAAATCTCTCCCCTCCTCTCCTTCTATTTTCAAGAATTTTAGTTTTATGTATTCTATGGTTATTTAGTGTTTTTTATACCTTTTGTCAACTTTAACTTTTGTACCACACGGAAAAATAGTAGTTTCTATTAGAAATATCATATTTTAATATTAACTGAAGGAGGTAGAAGACAGGGCACATAGGCAGTCTAAGTTCACTGACAAAAGGAATGGACCTGTCGTAAGACGGAACACAAAATAGTAATGATGATGATGATAATAATATTAATAATAACCTGGTGTTTTACTTCTACCTGCCTTTCAATTATTATTTTTCTGCTACAAATTAAAGTGTGTGTTTCTGCTAAGACCCCACCCACCCTCCTACCTGACATTCTTATTAAAATTTTAAAATTTTCACCAATTATTATTTATTGGGAGGGATTTTTTTTACATGCCTCCCAAATTTAAGTTTTCCTCCATTTCCTTTTTTAGAGTATTCAAATTTTAAGATGTTTATGTACTTCATATAAAAAGGTTTTTTTTTTAATTATAGGCCCTCTTTCTTCCTGAAATTCAATTTTGAAAATTACCGATACTATTATTTCTGAGTATATTGGGTAGTTCCGCAATGTTGCATCAAATACAAATTTCAAGTTTCCAGGTCCAGAGATTGGGTAAATACGGTGATGGGTAGGCAAGTGGTCACACCACTTTCTCCCCACCTTACTCTCTTAGTGAATGAAATAAGAAAAATTCTCAAAAAACGCTAACTCTATATCTCTAGAAAGAAATATTAATTTTATATTTCAAGGCTCGGTGGACATAAGCTCGTGAGACACATCAGTTAATTTGAAAAAAATTCAACCACCTATATTACTCATTATTGTTCGAATTTCACAAAATCCCATATAATCTCTTGTCTAGGAAACTTCACACTAAATTTAAGGTTTCCGTGTACAGGGTTTGGGTATAAAAGGTGCTGAATGTGTGAGTGGGAGATTGCAATTCACCCTTAATTTATACATATGAACAAATAATCTTTTTAAATTAATTTATATATATTATACAAAATAGGTAAATTTTAAAATTGGTTGAATAAATATTATTATAAAAATCTATTTAATTTACCTTGAATTTAAATTGTATAAATCATATTTTTATTGAATACATACATTATTATAGTTATACAACATAAAGAAGATAAAATTTCTGGGAGATGAAGAAGGAGGTTAAGAGGAAAGGGCCCATTAATAGTCTTAAGTTCCTTGACATGAGGAATTTACCTGTCCTATGACATAAAAAATAATAATAATAAAACTTTACCCTACTTTAAATTTTATAACCAATATATTTGAATCTACGTCTCGACAATTTTAATTACTGTAGGCCCATTTGGGGTTGATGAATTACCCCGATATTTTTGCCTCTATTTCTGTCTTACGTAAACATTGTTCTGATCACTCATCCACAATATCTGTCAGAAAAGAGTTAATTATCCAACTTCCCTCCCCCATTTAGGTTCTTACGTAATACTCGAATGGCTACTTATGATAAGGGAACTTTATTGTTTAAGGTAGACTCAGTCTACCCTAAAAAAAATATTTTTGGGATTCAATATAAAGTGTAAAATTGTATATAGCCATTGTTTTATCAGTCGTGCTAAGATTGTTACCATTAAATGTTAATGGAGTTGAAAATAATTTTTTTAACTGACTTTAACCTAAAAAGAAACAGAATCATATTTACTGAATACATTATGGAACTATATTTCAAGTAACATTTTAATGAAACACATTAAGGAATTTTTATACATTTCAGGGATAATCTGAAAGTACAGTAATAATATATTAGTAAGAAATTTATGAACTATATAATTAAAACTAACTGTGGTGAAAATGAAAAAAAATTCACAATTTCTTTTTTATACTATAAGCATTTAATTTATCTACCATACGTTACAGCTGTAGATCGCAGGACATGATGAAAAGATAGGTGAACGTAGTTTTACAATTTTTTGTCATTATTTTCTTTCTTTATTTTTACAATTAACTCTGCTTCCAAGTGACACTATACGATAGCAAAAAAAAAAAAAAATTGTAAAGTTTCCATTGATGTTAAGGTTTCTTAACTTGGTTTCACTATGGAGTAGATTAGTGTATATAAGACAACTTATTATTCGTGATAAACAGAGCATATTCGTCATTACAAGGTTTACTTTTACTCTCTTTCTACCCTGTAAAGTAACGAGCTTACTTTGCTTCATTACACTATGGTATAGCTTATAAAATATGTTCTTAGTTTAATCCGTCAAGTTAAGATTACTAAATTTCAGAGTCATTGGAGCATACATTCATAAAGCCTAGAGTGGTGACCTGGTGGTCTAGGGGCAAGGTGTCAGACTTATATGCTGGCGGCTGGGGTTCAATCCTCGGTCCCGACACAGATTTATCTGATTACCAAACCCTTCCTTCACCTCTGACAAGACATCTTGTGAATGTGGGGAATGCCAGGCCTCCACCGTGGTTCGGATTCCACGTTAAACTGTAGGTCCTCCATTTCATCTCACAATCACCCTACCATTACACATTAGCGTAAGTGCGTATAACCCGAACGGGTAGTAAGACGCGGTAATAATAATAATAATAATAATCAAGCCTAGAGTTATCATTAGTAAATAAAAATCTGCAAAAAAAGATCAAAACACACAGTTAAACTATAAAAAAAAAAAAATATATCATGGATGTAAATATAGAGAATTTAATGACATGACTATGGAAGTGTATACTTACGGCCCCATTACATGATACAGTTCAATTGTAAATCTATAGTAACAAATCCGTTTTGGTGCTCCAGCGCGACACTCTCTAGTGCAGTTAGTGAATATGCCAGGCTTCCCATTCCTCATCTCATAGCTTCTTATATTATCAATACCTGACAAAGAAACAAAACGTGTATTAAATTAGATAAAAATACTACCGGAGGTCACAGTAAATTTGTGTATTAATGTTATAGTATGGTTGAATTTAGGCAGAATATGTTTTTTAAAAATTGAACTATAGATGATTAAATTTACAGACGGGTGAATATCATCTCAGAGAATGGTTGTATGTATGTGTATTATTGTCAAAGATGTCAGTTTATACAAATGTGTCAACGCCAACATTATTTTATGAATGGGTTTGTCAGGATGAACACAAGAGAAAGGGTGAATGCAGTCGAAATAAGTTATTTAATAAATGTATGTGAAAACATCTCGTATGAACAGAGTCAGTAGTAAATGGTTTTTGAATGATTACAGTTTGAAATGGAATCCAACAGTTTAACGTGAAATAAGTATTATTGAATTATTTGAGCATGTTGAGAAGACGAGTTTGGATCAAATAACGAAGTAATTATATGATTGTAAAGTGTGTATTAAAAGGAAGGAGAAGACAATGTTAGATATGGCATAATGTTGTAGCCGAATGTGTGAAAAAGAGAAACATTAATAGTTTTAAGAATAAAAGAGCATGTATTGCTTGGTGTATAGGTGATGGTAAGGTGAATGGCGTATGCAAAGATAGGCAATTGTGAAGAAATAGGTTTAAATGAAGTCAAAATGACAAATCTGGTAACGGGATAGGAAGGCTATACTGGATACACGTAGAAAAAATATCCATGATACTTTTTATTGGTTTAAATTATGACCTTTTACAAACCAATTCTTTTTTGTTATGAATATTTTCTTTTTTTACTAACACCAACAAGCAAACGTTCAAATTATTGTATATAGGGAATTTATAATTTAATCTTATAAAAGAAATGAATGCTTTTAAAATAAGTACACATTATATATCTATTTTGACATAATGTATTATTCAGCCTAATCTCATGTTTTTGTATCACAATTTAAAATTATAAACGATTAATATCTAAATATAATTTAATATCTTGTTACGATTACCTTGGTTTATATTATATAATTAAAAAAATGCTACTCTATAGATTTCCTTGGCGAGTAACGGTGAGATCAGCTAATATTAAATATAAAGCGTACAAAAGATAATGATTAATTTTTGAGTTTACTGGAAACAAATAAGCAGACGGAAATGAAAATACAAATACATTTAATATTTTATTATAGGTATAGTTTAACTTTGTGTCATAATGGCATAACGTGGATAAAGAATAAGCATGGTTTGGTTCCCTTGGGTGGTTAAATAGAAAGTGAAAAGTATTCTTTACTCTCATTTGACACGATACATTTAATATGGAATTAAATTTGATATTAGCAGAAATTATTTTCAACCAGCTCCTACCCAACACAGGTAGCGTACACTCGACTTGTACTAAAAATTAAAGAACCTATTAGGACAGATTACATTAAAGCGCTGCTAGGATAACATTAGAGTAATTAGTACATAAATCGTATAACCCGAACGGTTAGTAAGACGCGGTGCTAAATAAATATTTTCTTAGAGGAGACCAACATACCTCAGTGGGTATCTTAATTGCTTAGGTTTGATTCTAGCCTTAGCTGAAGTGTTGAATGTATGCCCTCTCTAAGTCATCTAAGTCATTGAAGGCTGATATCTAACTAAGGTTTAGAGTGTTATATCTTTCCTTGGGGGTGGATGGGGCAGTATATTTGGGGTACAAGGGGGAATGATGCTCTAAAGGTTTAATATTCCTCTAGCTAACAAAAGTTATTTACGAATTTACCAATCCTGATATTTGCCTACCTTTCAATGGCAGGGGTGATGTTTGGTGTTTCTGATATATATAAAAAGTCAACTTTCAGGTAAGATTGAGTGTTCACTTCATTTACCCAGAAATTAGTCAATTAGTCAGTCTTTGACTGTCGGATTACACTATGGGCCTATTTTACTTGCTACAACATAGTGGAAAAATACCATGAAGGATTCCTACAATTCAGAGCAAGCCAACGTCGAATAGGAAAAGTTTGTGTTGGGATTGGAAGCTCATGGTTTCATATAGAGTTCGCCCTTCTGGTGACTATATTTACCCTGACCAGACATGCGTTTTCCTCTCTCTGCCTGGGGGTCGTTCCTCGTCAGGAATTACTGGCAGAGATCCTCCTTGTGGCAAGCCTAGGCAACGTCCGGTGGGTTTAACCAATGGTCTGATAAATCTATGTTGAAATATCTGTGTGAGAGGTGATGCAGCAGCTATGCAGTTGGTAACAAGTACCATCCAAAAACTTGATCAGGATACCTCCATGAGGTCCTCGCTAGGAAACTCAGGTAGAAAGCACTTCGTAGTGATTCCAGAGTATGGGAGCCTGACCTCCTTTATAAAGTCCACGCTGGGCAACTAATTAAAGTTGAAAGCTCTTCGTAATGATTCCTGAGTATGGGAGCCTGCCCTCCTTTATAAAGTCCACTTTGGGCAACTCAGGTAGAAATTACTTTGTAGTGATTCTTGAGTATGGGAGCCTGACCTCCTTTATAAAGTCCACGCTGGGCAACTAAAGTTGAAAGCTCTTCGTAATGATTCCTGAGTATGGGAGCCTGCCCTCCTTTATAAAGTCCACTTTGGGCAACTCAGGTAGAAAGCACTTTGTAGTGATTCCTGAGTATTGGAGCCTGACCTCCTTTATAAAGTCCACGCTGGGCAACTCAAGTTGAAAGCTCTTCGTAATGATTCCTGAGTATGGGAGCCTGACCTCCTTTATAAAGTCCACTTTGGGAAACTCAGGTAGAAAGCACTTTGTAGTGATTCCTGAGACTGGGAGCCGGATCTCCCCCAAAGGGTTAACGCCCCTACGTAGGAATCCAGCACTCACGGAAGAAGGAACCAACTTCTTTCGCTGATGAAGCTGGCCAAGTTGTCCGGTGATGATGGGGTCAACGATAACAATGGGATAGTTGAGCCCCTAAACTGGTCACTGCGCACATAAAATGCATAGCTACGCTCTAATAAAAAAACAGCCATGATGGGGTGAAGGAGACTTGAGACTGTTGTTTGTTTCCCAGACCAGTGTAAGCCCAAATCTGATATGACATATGCCTTTCCACCTTGAAAAATCTCTGACTTTTTAAAAGATGACCGACAAGTGTTGTATGGTATCACAAATATATAGCTTATCCTGGAGGTAGTCCCGGGTAGGGAATGAAAGCTTCAGAGTCCTGGACATTGCCTGTGATGTCATCGGCCCCATGACACAATCGTGTTGGGGCCAAACTGATTTGATTTTCATTCGTGATTTATTAGGCGTTAGGCAAGAATGTCGACTAAACGTAAGTTAGTGGGACACTAATCGATTTCCTATTATTATTATTATAGTCAACTTTTATAATATGAGGATGAACGAGCAATAACAAGTATGCAAACTGTGTTTATTTAACTTTCATTAGAATTTTTTAAATCTCTGGAAAAACTATATTTAGGTGAAACGTACGTCAAAGAATCTTACTAAAAATGGAACTATAGCAAATGAAAAGAAAGCCAGATAATAATTCCTATAATTTTTTATAAATAGAATGCTAAAAAATTTCACGGTTACCTCAATAATATAATATATCATTATAGATTGTCCCCCAACTTCGTTTAACATACTTTACTACCACAAAATATTATTCATATTAAGAGTAAAGTTTTCTTACAAACACAGGTTCCTTTTCTTTGATATTCAGCATCTGTAAAGATTTTTGAATAGTCTTTTTCAGAGGAATTTTTTTTTTTAATAAACACCTTGTTTCTTAATAAGTAATTTTTATATTTTTTAAACATAAATTTGAAAATAAAATGGTTTAAGTACTTTCTGGGTAAAATATATGGAAAATTATTCTCTTTGCCTCATATTTATATAAATTAATTATCGTAATAATTTTGAGGTATTAGAATACGATATTGAATTACGGCAACTTAATTGCGAGACTACTAGTTTAATACGTACATACATATTACCTATTATATTTAGAGTTTATTTAAAATACTATCTATGAATTTATTTTTAAATGACACTGGTGGATACTAGCTCGGAGGTGTTAGTTTATTTCATGCTGGTGCATTGTTGAAAGTTTGTCTGGGGCCCAGATTTATTTAGATACTTGTACACTTTATTGTTTCTTACCTTTTATACAAACGAATGTGGTCGTATTTTATCTGTATTCTACCTTTATCATACTATCCATTAATTGTATAAATAAATTGATACAACATATTTGTATTAATATTTGTGGTACGAAATCTTTTCAAAATAGATCTAATCTGAAGACAGATTGTTTAAAATTGACGATGCCAGTTATAAAGAAGACCTTAATAAACCTTTAAATTTCTTAATATTATAGTTTTAATAAATGGTTTAATCTAATAGTATAAGGTCTTAAACTTATTTTAATTAAATACAAATTAATGAAGAGCAGAAATTGCATAGCAGTAAAATAATTATTTAAATAAAATAAAATAATTTTACTATCCTACCAGACATATCAATTTCTGGTTCCTCATAGAATCCATTGGCCAAAGCAGAAGCGAAAAATGTGATCGTTAGTAAGTAAATCATCTTAGGATACTGAGAAAAATTATTGCGACTTGGAAACGTATTTTCTTCCGTCGAAGTAAATGGTTTTGTGTTTGCCTTTCACGCTTATTCAGCCATTCACAATGAAGTCATCACTATTGTTATTTAATCTACTGTTTTTTTTTCTTTTCTAACCGCGTCTTTCAACTCGTCCGGATTATCCGTTTATTTACAGAAAATGTATTAGGTGTGAGAAAGATATAACTTTGGTAAAAATGTGCCTTTACTTAGAAATAAGATAAATAAAAGACATTGCAGTAAAATACAACCACAATTTAACCATTTTAGATACTGTATATTTGGTTTGCGATACTGAATTATTTTTGATTCGAGCTTTTGTGAGGTCACCTCTATACTGCAATAAGTGTAGTGTAACGTAGCGTGGTTTGGAAGGTCGGTGGTTTGAACCCAGTCACTTAACGCTTAGGAGAGTTTTGCCGACCAGAAGTACTAGCATATAAGTAGACGACATGTTGGTGGGTGTACGTTAACGAAGACAGATGACTGCTTGTACAACGTGGAAATATTAAACAAATCTTGAAAGCAATAAAGTATTGATTGTGTCATTCTTTGGTAATCTCAACATCAAGTCAGCACGGAAGTACTTCACCGGGCTGGGGCGATTCTTCAAGCCAAGTTATTCGCCTGGGATGGTATAGTCCAAAGATTGGGCAATCTAACTGCTCATTGAACCGAGGGTCTTAGGTTTGATTCTATTCTTAGCTGAAAATTTTAGAATTTATTCCCTCTCCTAAGGTAAGTCATTGAAGGCTGGTACCTAACTAAGGTTTAGAGTGTTATATTTTGACTTGGGGGTGGATGGGGCAGTATATTTGGGGTAGAAGGGGGAATGATGCTCTAAAGGTTTAATATACCTCTAGCTAACAAAAGTTATGTACGAATTTACGAATCCTGATGTTTGCCTCCTTTCCGTGGCAGGGGTGATGTTTAGTATTTCTGATATATATATATATATATATATATATAAGTCAACTTTAAATACCATGAACCTTAAATTGCTTTGGAATTTATTAAAATTGTTTTGGTTTATGGAATCAGGGTGGTGGTGGGGTGACCATATTAAAAGTTAAATTGACTAAATATTAGTCTATATATTTCAAAATCTATCCATTAGGTATGATCAGTTCGATTTACTTCCAGTCTCGAACTACCCCTAACAGCTGTACCTGTGTGAAATTAGAGGGGTGGACCATTTATACAAAAAAAAAATTACTACTCAATTTCAAATTTAGCTTATATATTATAAATTAAATACTATGGATGCAGTTGTTTTTAGGTCTGAAGAAGAGGCAAGCCCTTTATTAGCATACTTAACTTACTTTTGAATTCATAATAAAATGTTTTATTAAAAAATAGTTTAAGAAAACACAGTTTATATTATGTTTTAAACAGTATTGCTCAGAAATGACAACGATTTATTTATAGGGAGACCAGGTGGTCTAGGGGTAAGGTGTCAGACTTCTATGATGCGGGTCCGGGGTTCAATCCTCAGTCCCAGCACAGATTTATCTGATTACCAAACCCTTCCCTCACCTTTGATAAGACGTGTATTAATCAAAACTTGTGAGTGTGGGGAATTTCAGGCCTTCAACGTGGTTTGTATCCCACGTTAAACCTTAGATAATACTTACATTTCATCTTACAATCACCCTACCTTTACACATTAGCGTAAATTCGTACAAACCGAGCCGGGAAGTAAGATGCGGTGCTAAAACTATTATTTCGTTATAGTGAAACTGTAAAATCTGAGTAATATGTAACTTAGGAAATATAAAGAATTTAATTTCAGACATGTTTTGACGTGAATACGTCTTTAAATTTGCTACCATACGGGGGCAATCCAAAAAACCTAATTATAACAAAATTGGGGAATACAGTTTGGCGTTGTAGTTTTGAATCTATCTTCTACATCCAAAATTAAATTATAGCACTGGATAGCTAAATGATCAAAGAATGCATTACAATACGCGAGAACAGTGACGCATCACGAGCGGTGGAGGGGGGAGCGCCGCCATTTTGAGGTTATTTTGCTGCGTATCGAGATTTGCAATTAGTATCACTTTTGACTCGGAGAAGCTACGATATTCGTTTAGGTTTTAATCGTCAGCTATCGTCAAAATCTATCGATTTTATATAAAACATTAGTTTAAAGTAGTGACAGTGAATATAATAAGGTGTTAGAATAAAAAAATATTATCAAAAATCTATCGATTGTATATAAAACATTAGTTTAAAGTAGTGACAGTGAATATAATTAGGTGTTAGAATAAAAAAAATATTATAAAAAATCTATCGATTGCATATAAAACATTAGTTTAAAGTAGTGACAGTGAATATAATAAGGTGTTAGAATAAAAAAATATTATCAAAAATCTATCGATTGTATATAAAACATTAGTTTAAAGTAGTGACAGTGAATATAATTAGGTGTTAGAATAAAAAAAATATTATAAAAAATCTATCGATTGCATATAAAACATTAGTTTAAAGTAGTGACAGTGAATATAATAAGGTGTTAGAATAAAAATATGTTAACAAAAATATTTAATGTCGGACTATACGCGTCGAAAATCCAAAACCAAATACAGAGATCGTATACGGTTGGAAAGGGCTTCTCAAGAACAATCTAATGGTAATAACAAAACACTATATGACCGAGTCAAGCAGTGCCGGGAACCTAAAAGAATGAATGCGGCCGAGCGGATCAACGACGGTGCTAGTAAATCTGCAGCTGGGGCGGTTGAAATTATGCAAAACCGCCATTAATGCACAAAGCTTGGTCGCGCACTCAGAAGATATCTCTACCGATACAATCATCAACCGATCTGATTATTTGGCCATCAGCGAAACTTGGATGGAAAATTCCATGCCAGTGAAAGTGCCTGTCTTTGGTCTGAGATCATATTTTAATACCGCTAAGAAGAGACAAATTGCAACTACATCATCGGTAGTGGTATCATTATCATCATCATCAAGTCGCAAAGCCGGTGGAGTCGCCGTATATCGCAACATCAATAGCTTCACTGATTGTAATAGAGTTAACATTGACATTTCAGAAATTTATTTGGAAATGAAAGACGCAAAAGCTGGTGATGTATGTCTAGTAAACGTAAAGGCCAATGGCATCTTCAAATTCATACTCGGGTGTGTGTATATCCGCCTGGGCACAGCGTTAGCAGAAATTAAACTCATTATGTTACGATCGTTGTTAAAATATTCCAAAAACATCGCTAAAATTATACCCGATTACGAGCTTGATCTTACTACACCAGTTATGATATTTGGAGAATTTAATGTTGATGTCTCACAAAACCGTTCATTGCCCGACTTCATGCTAAGCGAGTTCATTTTGTCTGATATTAAAACTTCTCCAACAACGTTAGGTCGTACCTGTATTGATTTAACGTTTACCAGAAATCTCGATGTATCTTGTATGCCATTTGTGTCGTACTTTTCGTATCACAGACCTATAATTAATAAAGTTATATTGTAACATAATAAATATTTGTTTCCTTGCTTTTATCCTAAATACATAAATAAAAATATTTTATTTAAAAAAATATATGACCCGTTATATAAACGTATTCACGTACAACACACGGCCGTGTCCATGACACAGCCACACCCCATTTATTTTGTTTACTTTCAAAGGGATCGTAAACACAGCCTTTTTGACCCTCGTATCTCCTGTAACACAATCTTTGTGAACTCCATGTCACATCTAACACAGCCTGTGTGACCCTTTTATCTCCTGGAACACAACCTGTTTGACCCTTGTATCTCCTGTAACACAACCTATGTGACCCTTGTATCTCCTGTAACACAATCTTTGTGAACCCCGGGTCACATGTAACACAGCCTGTGTGACCCTTGTATCTCCTGGAACACAGCCTGTGTGACCCTTGTATCTCCTGTAACACAACCTATGTGACCCTTGTATTCTCCTGTAACACAATCTTTGTGAACCCCGGGTCACGTGTAACACAACCTGTGTGATCCTTGTATCTCCTGTAACACAATCTTTGTCAACTCCATGTCACATGTAACACAACCTGTGTGACCCTTGTGTCTCCTGTAACACAGCCTGTGTGACCCTTGTATCTCCTGTAACACAGCCTGTGTGACCCTTTTATCTCCTGGAACACAACCTGTGTGAGCCTTGTATCTCCTGTACACAATATTTGTGAACCCCGGGTCACATGTAACACAACCGGTGTGACCCTTGTATCTCCTGTAACACAACTTGTGTGACCCTTGTATCTCCTGTAACACAGCCTGTGTGACCCTTGTATCTCCTGTAACACAATCTTTGTGAACCCCGGGTCACGTGTAACACAACCTGTGTGATCCTTGTATCTCCTGTAACACAATCTTTGTGAGCTCTATGTCACATGTAACACAACCTGTGTGACCCTTGTATCTCATGTAACACAATCTTTGTGAACCCCAGGGTTACATGTAACACAGCCTGTGTGACCCTTGCCTATAATCGGGGGTGGTTTATTTTTGGGCCTTTATGATAAGTATGGTCTATAATGATAATATACAGTCATGTATCTAATTATACTTTTATTATAGTATATGTAAATATATGAAGTAATCCTAGCCTAATTTTGTAGGTCAGTAAAATAAAGTTATTATTTTTTAGTGTTTCAATTAAAAAATTACTGAAATTATTTTAAAAGGAATGTCTAGTATATTGTGAAACAATTTAATTTTTTGTGATTATTCCAGGTGTTATAAAACAATTTTTAGAGAAAAATTTTTTTATTCGAGAATTTTTAAACATATATATTTAAATTTGTTTATGAAAAAAATTAATTACTTATTTTCCATGATTTTAGGTTCTGTAAGTAGACCATAGATTATTTAAAGATTTATATATTTTCTTTTGACTTTGTCTGTTGGTTATGTTGTTTGCACATTTAAAGTTTTTTACTATCATTGGTGGATATGTAACCGTCGTTTGTTCTGGGGGAAAATTGTGTTTACTACGTCACTATGAAATCATGTGATCATAATGATGGTGATTTTCATAAATATATGTTTCTAGTAGAAGTATTTAACCTAACTTAAAACTTTATTAGAAATAACATATTGAACGTGGGAACAACTCTCGTTAGGGGAGAATACCTACAGTACTGCTTTGAATCGAACGCAGGACCTCTGGAATAGGAGCCAGGAATTTTAACTACTATTCCCTGAGGTCATTTAGCTTACAATCAAGTGTTTGGATTTCATAATAAATGATGTGTGATCATAGCTCTACTTTAAACGCTTTGTTTACGTCGAATGGCGTCATTACCGTTAATTCTTTCACGCTTACCTTGTGAAATGGTCTGCACCTCATAATGTGATTGATCACACACACTCGGACAATTCTTAACCAAGTTTGTTTTATACTTTACTTCATGCATTTAACATAACGTTTAAAGCACGAATGAATAATCAATGGCATAAGGCTTACACTCTAACTGAAGCTTTTACTTATTAGACCCGCCTCGGAGGCGTAGTTGGCTAACGCCCTTGTCATGTTGAGCACAACTGCTGAGGACGGGGAGATCGAGGTTCGAATCTCGGTCGGGTGAACTGGGAGTGGTTTTTCCTAAATGTTTTTCCACTCTCCCTCCACGCAAATGCGGGTTCACTTCCTCTAATTCAACGTTCCCAATTCCTAATCCATTAGCGTATTTAGTACTTAAATCGTATAACCCGAACGAATAGTAAGACGCGGTGCTAAATATTATAATTATAATTATTTTTATTATTAATATTATTATTATTATTAGCACCGCGTCTTACTACCCGTTCGGGCTATACGAACTTACGCTAATTTGTAATGGTAGGGTGATTGTGAGATGAACTGGAGGACCTACAGTTTAACGTGGGATCCAAACCACGGTGGAAGCCTGGCATTCCATTCATTCACAAGTTGTGATTAATACACGTCTTGTCAGAGGGTGAAGGAAGGGTTTGGTAATCAGATAGATCTTTGCCCGGACCAAAGATTGAACCCCGGACCCCCAGCATAGAAGTCCGCCACCTTACCCCTTTACAACCAGATAACACTTGTTTATTAAATTAAGATATTCAATGTTTAGGTATGAGCCCGCTGATTGTATCAATACACGATAATTTCTATGATTGAGAGCGAAAGAACTACTAACTTTGCCAGGGAAGGTATTTTCACATATCTTCCTGCTACAATAGAAATGACACCGACATCTTAAATTCTCCTCCAAAGGAAGCTCTGCTAAGGAATTGTATAGCTCAAGAAAAATATTTGATCTCGGTTAGGTTCGAACCCACGAACATCGGGTCTTGAGGTTAATACTTAACCCCAAGAACACAGGGGTCGACCAAACTAATATAGGCTCACATAATGGAGCGTTGGGAAGCATTGAAGATATTAAAGTTATTAAAGAAAAGGTTTGTTATTTATTTTCTTAAGAAAGACGGCAAACGCTAGCTTTTGGGTATTAGAATGCCCTTTAATAACTTCAAATTTTATTTTCAAATTTTATGATTTATAAAACTATCATTTATCAATGTAAAATGATCATTTTCAATTACTCATCACTTGGGATAGCCTAGTAGTGAAAATAAAGTAACTAACAAGAAAACCAATTATAATTTCCCCACACACTCCCCAATCAAAAATTAAATCTAAGTCGGCTCAAGGGGGGGGGGGGCGCCAAACAGACCACCAACTTTACCTAAAGTATCCTGAGTTTTACAAGATTATGTTAAGTTTGGGTAGTATTTTCATATTGATTACTATCACCCAGTTATACAGGAAGCACCAAAAAGCAATCTTGCTCGGATGCAAAATTTTCTTTGGGTCGTCCCTGAGGTAAGGTATTTTCACATATCTTCTGGTGTTATTTTACACAACACAATCGACATGATACTCATGGCCTTACTTACCCTCTTAGGGAAGTTGTACTATGGAATTTTATCTATTAATATAAATTCGTTGACCCCTGTGGGTCTTGAGCCCAAGAACATCGAGTTCTGAGGCTAGGTCCTTACTGCAAGAGCCACGAGCTAGATCCTGCACATATTGACTATCCTTTATATGTTTCAGGATTCATACAAATCATGAACTTCTTCATTATGTCACACTTTAGATACAACACTTTTTTTTTTAATTCTTCTTTGGTCCAAATATAGTCTCAGAAAATTGTTCCCAAAAATTCTCAATTCATTCACACGCTAGAAAGGGAGAGAAAACACCTTCTATAATGAATAAAAACTTTCAGAAATATTTATAAATAATCTTTTGACCTCGATGGTCTTGTTTAAAACCCAAATTTGGGTCAACAACTATGTATTGAGTGATATGTCTTTAGCACAAATTCCTTTGGAGGGGCAGCTAAACCGTTGTCTCCATGTTAATTTTGACATGTGAAATGACCCTAAAATGTATGTGATAATACCTTCCCCTTAAAAATTAGTCTGTCTTTCGCGCTCACTCATATACATTTTTGTATGCTTATATAATCATTCAGTTCAAAAAGTGTACGTTAAATATACACAAAGAAATATAAGAAAAACATTATTTTGGTGCTCAATGTGCAATGCTCATTGCTCAGTACAATTAAATTTGAACTATAGATATTATAGTTGTTGTGACATATAATATATAGTCTCGGGCCTTTCGAAATAATGATTAATATTGAAAAGTATTTTCTAAACTAATTAATTACTATTTTTATGGGTTCTGTTTTACGAAAGGTCCAGTCTTTTTCAGTGAACATAGACCACCAATGTACCCCACCCTGTCCTTTACCTTCTATTTAAGCACTTTTCTTATAGTAATATTTATAGATAAAAAAGTTTAAATTGATTTGTTTTGATCAGCGATCAAATTTGAGAGATAAATTATAAATTATTAAATAATATTTCTTATAGTTTCATATTAAATACTGTGTATTTATGAAATGTTAATTTGGCTTACAGATTTTATAAAATTTATTAATTTAACATCCACAATATCTCAAATGTTAGAACAAATAAAATATAATATTCGAATAAAATGAAAGGAGGTGAAATTTGAATTAATAAAACAATAGGTAAGATATTATTTATTGCATTTATTTTAATACATATTAGATAATATATCATAAGAATGCAAACACAGCTGTAGAAGATACTAAAAACGAGAATAGATCAGATTAATTAATTGAAAAGTTCATTCCACACAAAATAGTACATCTATAGTCTATAACATTATTTTATATAAAAAAAAAGAAAAGTGAAATCATATTGCGCATTAATTATTAATTTGTTCACTCGAAAAATATTCTAAAAACAAAAACGAGAAATTCAAACATCAAATTGAACAATAAACATGGTAAAACTGTATGAAAGGGAACATGTACCTACAAAATGACAAGCTCTTTTACCCCAGTTTATCTATTATGGGTATTTTGGGGTTTAAATCTAATTGGAGTGTCCATATAATATATTATACTAGCTAGAGAATGACTAACCCCTTCTCGCAAGCATTCTGGTAGAGATATTCATAATCCCTCATGGCCTGAACTTTTATCAATACACAACGTAATTATTATTATTATTATTATTAGCACCGCGTCTTACTACCCGTTCGGGTTATACGCACTTACGCTAATGTGTAATGGTAGGGTGATTGTGAGATGAAATGAAGGACCTACAGTTTAACGTGGAATCCGAACCACGGTGGAGACCTGGCATTCCCCACATTCACAAGATGTCTTGTCAGAGGTGAAGGAAGGGTTTGGTAATCAGATAAATCTTTGCCGGGACCGGGGATTGAACCCCGGCCGCCAGCATAGAAGTCTGACACCTTACCCCTAGACCACCAGGTCACCCCACAACGTAATTATAATATATAAATATATGTACATATATACATATTTTTATCACACCACCTCACTTTCTGCTCAAGCCATACACATAACTACATATTAAGTTAATCAATTATGGTTGAAAAAGTTTGATTTAAGAGTAAATACACCCACATTTTCGTGGAGGGAGAATTAAAAACCATTTTGATAAAACCTTCAGTACACCCAACCTGGGCTCAAAACCCTATCGTCCTGTGATTGGTAGTCTGGTATAGCACGAGAGTGACGCCTTATACCCTGCAGCCAGTGAAGGTCAATGAAAATATTTAAGTTTATATTACAAGTTGCCTCTTATAAAATCTTAATTTTTTTTTTGTTTGTTTGTAAAACTAAATATTAAAATACATACAAGCTACACGAATGCATTATTCATGTGTGTTATAGATGTGGAGGTATAAATTTAGAGGAATTTTACCCGCATTTGCATCAAAGGAGAGAATAAAACTGTTAGGAAAAAGAAACCTTGGTACACCCAACAGAGATTAAAATCCCAATTTCCTTGTCTTCATCATTCAGTGGCGTACCATGGTAGGGGGTCAGGGGGATATTAAGCCCACTGTCCCCACTCAGGTGCTCAAATTAATTTTCAAATTTGTCAGCAAAATACAACTCCAAATAATTTCTAGAGTGTAATGTTCTTAAATTTAACCCATCCCTATTATAATTTAAAGTTAATATTAATATAATCAAATTCTGTTTCTTAATTTATAGCTAAGTATTTTTATTTTACTCAGACAAGACGTCATATTTCTCTTCTGTCGGCACGTAACAAGTTCATATTCATTTACTGGTTGGACATTACAAGGCAGATGCATTTTCACTCCACCTCTTTATAGGTTTCTTCCAATTTCTTATAATTTGAGGTTGATGGAAGAAATTAAATTTGGGTTTATTTTGGGTTCAAGGCTAAAATAACTACGGGGTTAACTCAAAAATATTAAAAGTAAGTATCTTGACGTTGGTAATTTAATTCAACTCTCATCTTATTTTGTTATGGATACTGGATATGTTTCTCAATTACTTCATTATGTAATCTAGTTATGTGTATTTTAATTGGTGTCGTACTTAATAAAATCTATATAGCTATGTTTTCATCACATGATAAGATGTCACACTTTCACGGTGATGATTATTTTATAATTTTCGTTATATAATAAGAGCCATCCAATTTTCAAAAATTTGTAGGGAGACTAATATTCCTAATATCTTATAGACGCATATAATTTTCAAATCTTTGCTAAAATATTATCATAACATATGTCTTCTAAGATCATGTAGTTTTCAAAATTCCTCAGAAAAAGAACTTACCAAATATATTCTAGACTATAGAATATCCATTTTTCAAAAAAATCTTTGGGGCAAGACTTCTTATTTTAAACAACAAGAGTAATGGAATACAGGTTATGTGCCTCAATAGGACATTTGATCTCAAAGGGTATCCACAGTGCTGATCACGTGGTGTAAGGTGTTAGACTCGCCATAAAGTGGATTAATGAAGACTATATATCACTCTACAAATACCGGTGGGATGTACTAATGGTGTATCTCAGATGTGATTTAACCCTTATTTCTCTAAATCCTCTCCCAACAATGATGGAAATACTTTCCCTAAAACTTCCCTTCTTATAGGCTACTTAAAACTTTTGACTAAGATTTTTTTTAAACTTAATCCTAAAAATACCAATACAAATGAATAAATATTACTACTATAAACTCTATAGATAGTTAACATAAGCGTTTTAAATTACTATATCTAGCAATTTCACCGGTGTTTGGGCCAAGTTGTTATGCCGGACGACCGTCTAAAAAATATTTTTTTTCTATCCCTCGGGAACAGTACTTTTTTTCTGGATGATAGGTACCCTATGTCCTTTTCTGTATCCCTCTAGAATAGTACTTTTTTTTCTTGATGAAAGGTACCCTAAGTCCTTTTCTGTACCCATGACAACGTGTATGCAAAATTTCATGAAGATCGGTCGAGTAGTTTAGGCGTGAAAGCGTAACAAACAAACAAACAAACAAACATACTCACATTCGCATTTATAATATTATAGTATAAGGATGTTCATCATCCCTTAGGTCAAGGTTACGGAAAATGTTTCCGCTTGATATACATTTTCTTTTAACGACGGCCCCGTTAAGGGTAGGTTTCATTGTATTTTAAAATGTCATACAATTACATAGCGGGCATAAAGTTGCCACATTTTGGGAAGTTATGCGGTACAGGAGGAAGCATATATTGGTATCTCATTTTAAAAACCATTACCATCCCAGTTAGCAGTGGAAGTGACAATGAAATAACCAATAACCTGAAAACAAAGAATACATTCATTTTAATTATAAAACAACGTTTGTGCAAGAAACATATTTGTTTATCTAATTTAAGTATGCTGGAACAATGGGTTGTAGCGCATCTACAATAGTTTTTTGCACCAAGACTATAAGGTGAGTAATTTTTTTTCAACAAGTAATTTGTATATATATTTCCTAAAAGTATACCTATTCGCTTAATTTGTTTTTCTTCTATCTAAAAGGCTTGGATTTGTCTCCACCTTAATTTATAATAAATTTCAGGAATATGGAACAGTAGTTATAAAATAAGTATGCAAATATAAATATAATAATGGTCTTGTGTAAATATATATATATATTTATTTATAAATACACATATAAATATAGTCAATAGTCAGAACCCGGTTCTAGATTCTTCCAATAGCACTGTATGCTCTGACCAATGTAATCTACAAGACCTGACTATCCTAACGATGTCTTGTGGTAGGTTATGCAACTCATCAATATGTAATATGTTCTACTACTCTGTAAATCATTCCCTTTATGAATCAAATATCTTCCTAGGACCCTTGTTTCAGAACACCCTAAATTTGTTTTCGTTATGTGAGGTAAGAGATCCGTTTAGCTTAGTGCCAGAGTTCCATTCCTGTATCTGTTATTTTTTTTAAACTGTAGTTAATTTAATTGAAATATGTATTCAGAGACGAGTGTGTCCATAGAAAGATTAATATTCCCATTTCATTAGTAGACTCACTTACCTGTATTGTTTGTGTAAAATATGATTACGGCATTTCCATGACTGGGGACTACTATCGTGTCTTTGAGAGGGGGTTGGTGTTTAGATCTTTCTTCCAAAAGTCCTTAAGCGTACATATGGGGGATGGTCTTCTCATTAAATACGAATCTTTCTTGAAATCATCCCAAAAGTAGGACGAAAATGGAATGGCCGTGGATATGCATGGGATGATTATTTACAGTGTTTTTTTCTGTCAAACCAAATGAAAATACATTAAGGTTAATATTTTATTAACATTTTTATGGCTAAATACTAATTTGGAGAAAATATATATAATATTTAAGTATAAACAACGGGCTAAATTTTCTTCACATGGCGATATGAAAAGTACACGAATATCTATCATGAGCATGGTGGCATTATCTAAATAACCTTCTAAAATTAGAATAAAATGTAGTAATTAAATTCCAGAACACCCTTGATCAATATTCAAGAAATGTTGATGTCACCATGTAAATTAAATTAATTTCTATTTTTGTATTGCAGAATTATTTGATTTATTTTGGAAATAAAAGTTTTGCCATAAAAACTGTAAATCACTGTATTTTTCTAGCGTACACTACCATCCTACCTGCCAAATGGTAGAGAAATAAAACGTATTTCAGACGCTCAGAAATCCTGAATCACTTAAGAGGGTATTTGATATTTAAAACTATATATTTCAGCAAAATTTAGATACAAATAATTATCAGTGAATTTCTTACTAGTTTAGTGCTCCAATTTAGAGTTTTAAACTATTTTAAAAAATTCTTGAAAAACATATTGAAATGTAGTAAGGAAACAATATTTAAAATATATTTATAAAATTCAATGTATAAATAGAATTCAAGTTATTTTCAATTCAGATTAACCTATAATATTACATCATTTGATTACTGTTAATTCATAAAGTTTTATTATTTTAACTCTTATACAATTTATTTGTCTATGCCTATCTTCACACTTGACTTAAACTTTTAAGTTTAAAATATCCTATATATATATATATATGTGTGTGTGAATTGTATTTATTTAATGTGTTCTTAAATCTTTATTATGATGAATATAGTAGATCTCCTAATTTCACTCAACTTTTTGCTCAATCTAAGGTCCATATCTAGTTAATCTTTGGAATATATACTAAATTCCAAACTTCAACTCTTTATTACATTGATTTCTATGAGTATATTTAATTTAAAACTAGACCCTTCCACCCCCCACTTCCCCCTGAATTATTATTTTCAACACACATATTGAAGAATCTTCATAGACTTTGCCAAAAAATATGAGGGACATTTTTATGATAAATATATTAAATTTAAAACAAAATTCTAAATAAAATATAGTCTATGTTACTCGCTGATAATGTAGATTTATATCGGTGAAAGAATTTTTTAAATCGGTCCAGTAGTTTTTGACTTTATTCATTACAAACAAAAATTCAAATCTTTCCTCTTTATAATATTAGTGTAGAAAAATTCAACGACGCCCTTTGCTAATATTTGTACGTCTAATAATGGATCAAAAGTTTAAAAAACTATGCCTAGAGGTCCTTTATAAAATAAAGTATTGTTTAGTTAGGCTCACAAAAGGAAATTTTGAGATAATGTGAGCTAACACACATATGTGTAACCAAGTTAAGTATGATCACTTAACTATTTATTTAGTTAGAGCTTTTGCTAAAATTTTGGTGAAACCTATATTTATAAGAATATAAAACCACTTAATACAGTGCCCATTATTTCCAAAGCTCTTCAACACTTCTCAATGCTAGCTCATATGCCACACTTAAAGGGTTTATTTTATAAAAGGAATGGATATATGAGAATTTAAGCGACGATACTTACAAACATTCTGTAACTACTCTATAGCATAATGAACAGTAAATTTAACTTCCGTAATTACAAAAATACGTAAACTATCCCTATATAGAGCCAGTTCTTTCCAATACACCTCAATATATCCTATCCCTATCTCTAGTTAGCTTATTATAGTGCCATTCGTTACACCCTATCCTTATTTTAGCTAGTTCTATCCAACCAATCATATTACACTCTTTATCTCTATCATGAACTAGTACTTTACATTCCATGTAATTACTATGTATCACTATTTATATTTAGCTACATCCAGTCCATCTCATTGAACCCTATCCTATCTCTAGCTAGCTATCTCAACATCACCCTCTCCCTATCTAAGGTTAGTTCTATCCTTTCACCTAATTACACACTATATTTATCTAAAGCTTGTTCTATTCAATGCAGTTTATTACAACCTATACATATCTATAGCTGGTTATATCCAGTCACCCTCATTACACCCTATCTCTATCTTCAGATAGTTACAGACAGTCCTCCTCATTACACCATATCACTATCTCTAGATAATTATATCCACCACGCACTATCCCTTTCTTGAGCTAGCTCTATCAAATCCAACTCATATAACCCTATCTCTATCTTGAGCTAATTATATTCATCCCACCTCATTACACCCTATCCCTATCTTCAGATAGTTACAGACAATCCACCTCATTACATCGTATCCCTATCTTCAGATAGTTACATACAGTCCACCTCATTACACCCTATCCCTATCTTCAGATAGTTACAGACAGTCCATCTCATTACACTCTATCCCTATCTTCAGATAGTTACAGACAGTCCACCTCATTACACTCTATCCCAATCTTCAGATAGTTACAGACAGTCCACCTCATTACACTCTATCCCAATCTTCAGATAGTTACAGACAGTCCACCTCATTACACCCTATCTTCAGATAGTTACAGACAGTCCACCTCATTACACCCCATTCCTATCTTCAGATAGTTACAGACAGTCCACCTCATTACACCCCATTCCTAATTTGAACTAGCTACAGCCAGTCCTACAACCATTACAACCTATCACCTTTATCATTTTCAAGTCTATTATAATGTTTCCCTCTCGTTTGCATCTAGGTTTTTTCCAACATTTTATGGTCTCTTCCAATTAGATATGTCAGTAATTATCATGAACAAGTTTCTGGTTTCTATCATTAGCACTGTGTTTGCCCTGCACAATGTATGCTGTGTGATTTAATTACCCAACAGTATGTGGTGATGCGTACAGAGTATATGAATAATAGTTTATGTAACCTCCTCCTTTTACACTGGTGCATATTTACAGACATGCTCTTAGGTGTTTTTTTTCACTGACAGTTTTTCCCATTTTTCTGCCTTTGAGTGCAGGAAAATTTACTTAAAACTCTACTTTCTTCTACTGTATACTAGAAAAATAAATATGGCGGTAACCTGGATGGGAAGTTATGCGTGGTACAAAAATATAAATAATAATATTTATCAAAGAACATTAAATTTTAAATACGTTCAAATCAGTGATTCTGCGAGTACATATATTTTTTACTGGGATGAACCATGTGTGTTTATGAGTCTTAGAAAATTTCAAAGTTTATTTATACAGTATGTAACGACCAAATAATATAAACACTCCAATATAAATTGTTATAATATGGAACAGATATTTAAAAAAAAATACGTTTATAATAAACGTTCCTGAAGTTAGTTTTTATTCAAGAGAATAAAGTATTATTTTGTTAATCACAATACATAATTATGATGTATATGATTTCAAACATTTTTGTTCAAATATTTTTTAAAAGCTACCATTGAATATGGTCAACCTCTATCACATTCCAATGTAGGTACTTCGTTTGCAATCTGACTCAACCTTAAAACTTGAGACTATCAGGAGGGAAACCTGAGTAGTTGAGGTTGCGCAAGAACTTCATAAGTTAATGTACTATGTATGGATATAGAGTGGAAGTTTTTGACGTGAATACGTCTTTAAATTCGCTATCATACGGGGGCAATCCAAAAAACCTAATGATAACACAATCGGGGGATACAGTTTGGCGTTGTAGTTTCGAATCTATCCTCTACATCCAAAATTAAATTGTACCACTGGATAGCTAAAGGATCAAAGAATGTATTACGATAAGCAAGAACAGTGCCGCATCGCGCGCCGTGGAGGGGGAAGCGCCGCCATTTTGAGGTTATTTTGCAGCGTATCGAGATTTGCAATTAGTATAACTTTTGACTCGGAGAAGCTACGATGTTCGTTTGAGTTTTAATCGTCAGCTGTCGTCAAA
>CABEEJ010005842.1:24964-40397 GCA_901482245.1 Timema douglasi | reverse complement strand
ACAAACTAACAGCTTATTAATGAGAAGTAATTTTAAACGAGAGTGCAAATATTTGTTAAAATCTTGATATAAAGTATAGCCGACCTTATTTTTCTTTAGGGGTGTATCCACACATTTATGTCAGAGCAGTGGGCGAAGGGAGACACTGACTAAGATTAAACCACCCTCTTTGTGTGGTGGCTGAAAGTAATTGGGGTTGAAAGCTTTTAGGGGTAGAATGGAAAGGTCTGGTATAACTTTCAATGACTAGCTAGCGCCCACTAGTTAAAACACATAAAAATCTTCAATTTTAATATAATATTTATGTATGGTTGTAAGATAATAACTGAAAGTGAGGAACTAGTCCATGTCAAGATATATATTTTTTTCAACTAAATTTAAATTAATTCCTGTGAACAGCTCCAACTAAAGTTTTCAAAAACGTCTCAATATTCTGTTATCGATGTTAATTCTTTCACTTATTTTACAAACAACTCCTAACAGGGAGGGGGAATATTTACCCAAAGGGAGACATGGCCCCCTGCTAGCTAGTCATCTGGTCCTCTTATCCTAATACACTTACAAATTGAAAATTGGCCTATTCAATATTTTAGAGAAAAAAAAGGTGAGCATAGTATTCAAAGCTAAGCGATTACAAACTTTTTAAAAAATCCTTAGGATTATGAAACTAGATCATTTATAATCTCCGGTAATTTGGGCACAATCTTTTTTATTTAAGAAATCCATTTTAAAAGTCTTTTTGACTTTTTTTTTTGTGAATTACCCACATATATGTATTGTACCTGATTTAATTTAATTTGAGCAATATTGGGTGTATTTGTTTGAATTTTGAACATTTAAAGATTGGTAGATTTGAAAAATATTTTCAATAATATACTACACTTTTATAATAAATTATGTTTAAAGTGTTTTAAAATAACAACACCTCCGTTTACATCTCTAAATATGAAAAGTATTTCTTATAGTTTGTTAATGAACCGAATGCATTTTCCCAATTTTTTACCATATATTTAGTTATAATAATTATTATTCAATGCTTTTAATATTTATATTGTATACTACTAAATTATACAATATCATTTTTATATGCAATACAAATATTAATTCATCTCGAATAATAGTAGGGCAAATATAAAAATGTATTGTATATATTTATATATGTATTGTGTATATATGTATATATAAATGTATTGTATATATATACATATATATGTATATATAAATGTATTGTATATATACATATATATGTATATATACATATATACGTTTATATATATATATATATATATATGTGTGTGTGTGTGTGGGTAATATTTAAGTTCCTTATAATGTCCCAAGTTCTATCATCATAATAGAATAAGATATTAAATTTGCTCTTCAATTTTATTTTCTCATGTAGAAAGAATATATTGTAAATGTGGAACCTTTTTACTCTAGATTATGATGAATCTTAACGTTAAGCCCTTACGTTTGTGCCCTTAAGCCCAACATTGTGTTTTACAATTTTGTTTGCCTCCCGTTCGTCTGTTTGTCGTTGGAGTTGCAACCAAAATTGTTTAGCTGAGCTTGATACAACATGAAATTAATATGTTATACATTAATTTAAAGAATCAATTTTTATATTTGTATTCTAACTCATAATTAAATAATTTACAAATAGATTATTTTTGCAAATTTGAAATGATTCGCAAATGGCTCTAGCGATTTTGTTTAAAATAAATATCAATGTGTGTTTGACATAAAAATAGCACTGTAAACATGCTCCAAGGAAAAAATTTATTCAAGAATTATTATTATTATTATTATTATTAGCACCACGTCTTACTACCCGTTCGGGTTATACGCACTTAATAATATGTATAATGGTAGGGTGAGTGTGAGATGAAATGCAGGACCTACAGTTTAACGTGGAATCCGAACCACGGTGGAGGCCTGGCATTCCTCACATTCACAAAATGTCTTGTCAGAGGTGAATATTCAAGAATTACTTACTGATAAGTTTCCTTTTAAAAACCGCAATATTTTAAAAATATATAGCTAATGATTTTTTTTGAAATGAGTACATAGGGATTGTTTAATACTGCCAATATTCATATATATATAAAATTATATATACGCTTCTTTTTACCAAAACATCGATAAAGATTAGTTTATTTATGACTAATTTTTGAAGTTTTTTAAGAATTGTTTTAATGTTTGGTAAAAAATAGGTATTTGGTGGGTGCTTTACATAATAATAAAACATTAAATTTTTGTATCTGTATGTCATGAACGTTGCACAATATCTACGGCATGAGGACTTGAATTTAAAAATTAGTATTCCCAATGCACAAACATGTACACTTTGAAGCCGAACATATGAAATTTATATTTGATTTCTTAGAATTAGTTAAACTGGGTCGGAAGATTTTAAATTAAGATATTTTTTTCTGCCTGTTTGAGGAAATAAAAGCATTCCCAGGGCTATGCTACGTACTTCTACTAGTGATAATATTGATAGAATGGAGGCCGTCAATATAACCCAAATTATTTTTGGGTAGTTTACTCATTACTGATATTTGAAAATTTTATCCCAATATGTTTTAGACTGAATTAAAAAATACTTACAATTGTGTCGTTATAATTTTTCTTTGTGTATATGTTTAGCACTTACTCTGAAAATACCATTTGATGGAATAATTTAGAAAGGTTTTCAATAGTTGAGTTAAATCCATATTTTAATTTATTGTCCTTTAAATATTTAGTAAAAATCCTAGCCATTCAAGGTTAAACATCTAGCGGTAAAAAGAAACTCATCGTTCTTTTGGAGAGTTCCAAAAAACACAAACCAAAGTTCTGGTATAATCTCAGAGTAAGCTCGGAAAACATACTTCCCCATTTCCGCTCTCAAAGAAGAGAAGAGAAAACGAAAAGGGGTAAAAAAAAATGTAAGTAGAATAAGATGCTCTTACAGTCCGCGTGGAGGGACCATGGTAAAAAGAGCTTTAAAGGTTAGATACATGGATTTCTTGACGTCCGCGTCATAAGCCATGAAGATGACGGCGATTTCCTCTCATCTGCCTAGGCCCCTTCCTCAACTCTGTCATTTTCTCTCACTCTAGGACACTCCTGCTCTCTTCCCTCTTCTCATAACCCTTTTCTACTTTTGACTCAACAACTGAGAGAGAAGTAACGATGTGGAGATCTTAGAGAAAGATGACCATATTAGAAAAGTACAGAGAAGGTCGAAATAAATGCACTAACTGCTCAAAATGGAGTGTACCGTACTTAAAAACGAGATTCCAGGGCATCAAGAAAATGACAGTACATTTCCTCACAATTATATATTTTTAGCTGTGGCGGCTCGTAGCTAAAATTAGTGGGCGTGCTGCTCCAGAATATGTTTAGCCTTTGTATTAAAATTGTGTAACAGGAAAAAAAAAACGTATAAAAAGAAAATTTATTCAGGAACTTGGAAAACTCTTAACAAAAAAAAAGCCAAATTCTACTTACTTTAACTTAAATTGTGTTACAGTTCAAGCATGATCTATTAATTTAAAAATGAAATCCATTCTTCTTGTTTTAATTTGCGCAAAAAGTTCAATAATTTTCTCCTTGATATCTGGAAGACAATTGAGGGAATTTTTCTCCATTGAAAGTAATATAAGCGCATTTAGTCTTATCGAATTCATAGTGCTTCTTAAAAAAGTTTTTATCCTTTCAAATGTTGAAAAGCAGCGCTCTGCCTCTGATGTAGTCATGGGAATTGTCAAGAGGATTTTTATCAATGTCTTAATTTCACTAAAAACATCATCTAGATTATTTTCCAAGATAAATTTCAGCAGCTCAATTAATTTGCAATATTCATGAATATCAGTCCTACAATAGAATACTTTTAGTTCAATTTCAAGCTTTTCTTTGTCAATCATGGGATAAGCTTCAGTGGTCAGTACTATCTCTTTTATGTAATGTTCATTATTACATCAAGTGAATCAATTCTTGTTGAACAATATAGCACCTACTAAATGTTTAGTGAGAAAATATCTGTCCATTATATCAACACATATATAATCACACACTTCCTTAGCTTCTTCCATGAGTGTCTTTGAAGGATTCTCACAGTACTTTGAGTATCTCAATTCTAAAATAGTATTTTTGAAATTGGTTATATATTCATTAACTTTAAACACACTTATTTCTAGAAATTGCATTTGGTTGTAAGTTATTCCAACATAAGGCATAATCGAATGAAAAAGTTCTAACCAAAATTTGAAATTATCATCATTCAAGTATTTTAAAATTCCTGTTGCTTCTGAAATGGTTTGATCTGCAGTGTATGTTTACTCAATTTCAGTAAGGCAGTTTCTTAAAGGTTGCAAATTTTTCTGTTTATGGTCAGAATGTTGAAATTCCTACTTGTAGAGGATGGACGTGGAATGCTGACGTCCATATGTTTCTTGAGAATGAACACACATTGTGGTGATCTTGAGAATAATGTTGGAATAGCCAGAATATTAGAAAAAAATATTCTTGCGTTTCGTGTAATACTTGCTGCATTTCTCATTATTAAATTAAGTGTATATGCATAACAGTGAATGAAATATGCATTACTATAAACTGCTTTTATATTTGCTTGAACTCCTGCTTTTTTGCCTTTCATGACAATTGCATCATCAAATGTCTGAGCTATCAGTCTTGGTCCATTTCCTTGAAAGATTTTGTCCAATGGTTTTAAAAAATACGTTTGGTTATGCCCTCTGCAGTTTGATTTTCTGGAATAAAGAATCCCTTTAAATGCTCAAATATTTCTCCATTCAATACGTACCGTAGAGCAAGGACCATTTGAGTGTGTTCCGAAACATCTATTGTGTCATCAGCCATAACAGCTACAAAGGAAGCTTTTCTATTTTCCGTCTTATCTCCTTATGGTATATTTGTAGCAGACAGTCAAGTATCTCATTCTGAATGGTCTTAGAAACATATTTGAAGACTGCACTGATTTCTAAGTGATTCTTCAAATCTGAATCAAATTTAGGTGCAAAATTTACTAATCCTCTAAATACCCCTGGATTTACTGAATCGTCTTTTTCATCATATCCACATAAGGGAGTTTCAAAGTTTCCACAAAAGTAAATGCAGTCTATTATTTTGAACAAAATTTCAAGGTTCTTTTTAACTTTCATATTATGCTTATTGGTTGAAAGTCTGTATTTCTCACTAGGTTTCTCCTTAATACTTACGGTTCCTAAAAGTGACAGTGAAACAACATTATCAACGTGGTTCTTTGAATTCTTATGCTTTTTAGTTTTTTTTATTTTGTTTATATTTCTAAAACCATTTTTGTCCACGGTATATCACCTCTAAACAACAAACACGGGAAGCAAAACAGTGAATTTTTTACTTCACAGCCACATAGCCAACTTTACTCTTTGTACCATTCAGAATTAACGCTACGAATATATTTCTTGTTGTTGCTTTTGCCCGGCTAGGATATTAGAATATCAGGTGTTTGTACCATTCAGAATTAACGCTACGAATATATTTCTTGTTGTTGCTTTTGCCCGGCTAGGATATTAGAATATCAGGTGTTGAACGACATATTTTTTAACTGTAACTTTCTCATGTAGAGATATCTGTGAAAACTCAAGCTGTTGAAGTTCACTTACAGTCACATAACTTATTTCATGGGAATGCAAGGCCATGGTTTAAGTTTTCTATTCAATAAAAAACAGAAAAATGAATCGAATAGAATATCTGGAAGCAGAATAATAATATAATTCTACTCTCTTCTACACTTTATCACATTCAAGAATATGGTACATGGTTTTTAAGCACAACACACGCTGAGTAAAAAAAACTTCCTTCCACAATCATGCCAGATCCGGCACTGCAGGAGAAACAGTGCTCTCTCTACCTGGGAGTCCCACCCCGCTCCTATGTGCGCATGCGCACAACAGTCAAACATCACGTCGCTGACACTGTGAAGCGCACAGTTCCTTACAAAGATTTTTGTATCTCACTCCACATAGGCCCTCGAGTCGATCTTTTACCCTTCAAGGTCACTATTTAATTGCAAAATTCAGTGAAGGTGATATATTTGCTCAAGATTCAGTGTATCAGGCAAAGTGTCTTGTAGTTATATACAATCAAGAGAGAGATTTAAAATCAAAGTTAGGTAAAAAGGAAGGTATTCATACCTGCGATAAGAATGCATTTGCGGAGCTACTAGCCTACATGGAAAATATTATTGATGATGATGAAATCTCTCTAGTCCTACAGTTGAGCCATCTCAAAAAAACTCTAGTGTTTTAGAATTGAACAACCAGGGAGGAGGGAGGCTGTAGTACAGTGCACTCAACTCAGCTAAGAAACAGAATACTCAGCTATTTCCCATAAATATTGCAAGGAAAAATATTTTTGCACAGAAAAGTCGTGATCTTGAACATATTACTCCAAATCAGGAATTTTTGATGCAATATGTCCTCCGAAAATCTTACCAAGCAGGGCACATCTGGGCACATCCCTTGAAAAACAGCCTGAAACTCCATCTACAAGTGATTATGGTTGGACAAAAAATGATGAAGGAAAATTTATACTTCACTGAAGAACAATTCCTCCTGTAAGTGAGACCTCAAAAGAGATACTGAAATGCAAATGCTCTAAGATGTGCTCAAGAAAGTATGTTTCAAAGCTGACTTACCCAGCACAGCTCTTTTCAAGACTTGTGAAGGATTTGAACGCTGAATATGTAGTAAAAATTAATTCTACGAAATATTCTGATTTTCCTTTAGTTTGAAAATTTCTATTTTTGTTTCCTTACTTGAGTATTATATTATACAATTGATTAACTGTGATTTATTTTCTAGATTTATTATTTTAATTGAATACTATTTTTCTACAGTCAATAAAAATCCTTTTTTCTAAAATCATCCTTGAATAAAACTCGTATTTGGGAAACCCCAAACATAAACAATATGGCTTAAAGCAGCCACATGGGGAACAATCCTCCGTAACCTAAAAAGAAAACGCCTAAAACTTTTTATAAGAATATATTTGAAGTCAGTAACCCCAGAGACCTATATTTTGATACCCATTAATGTACAACTATGACGCTTCAAAAAAGTGCCGATGTTGTAAATATATTTTATTTGATTTATTGATTATTATTGATAAACTAAGTTTTAAAACATATAAATGTACAGATTTTGTGTTACCTTATCCATTTTTAGGGAATTAAAGTTGAAAAATAAAGTTAAAGATTGTAAAAATGTATTTCTTTTAACAAAACATACGTTTTCAATAGCCCAGTTTAAATGGCTGCCATGGAATTTATAACGCCAGTTTCGAATGTATCCACCCCGGAAACGGTTGCTTTGGGATCAAATTCCACGAATAAAAAGTTTGGACCTTGTATCAAAAAGCGCACGATAGTTTGACCTATCCTGTAGGCTATATGATAAGTGAGTAAAGTCATGCCAAGTTATGAATAAAACTCAAAATGTGATTAATTTTAATTTTTCAGTCTTCCTTCATTTCCAAGCGTAGATAGGGAAAATGAAGACATTTCCCAGACAACAGGAACGTACAAGGAATGTGGAAAGTTAATACTAAGTTTGCAGGCCATGATTAGTTCTCCGAAAGGCAGAAAACGTAAATTATACTGGTCTGACAAAATGTTAGGAAACTTTCTTTGTAAATAAGAATAAAACAAATCATTCTATAAAGTTTTGTAAAATATTGCTTATTCTGTTTGTATGCAGGATTTTTTTTCATTATTTCTATATTAATAAAATAAAGAGTTTGTTTGTCTGTCTGTTATGAGCATTGAGTGATACCTACTTCACACAGAGGTCTGAAATTTAAACATTACAAGCCCGTGTGTTCAAACATGTGCAAATAAAAGTTGAATTTTTAATTATTTTTTTATTAGATTTCTTGGGTTTATCAAGAACTGGTTCGGAGGAAATAAAATTAAGAGATTGTTATTTAGTCTATTTAGAGCAAAGCGTTTCCCAGGGTAACCACGTAATTCATTGTGTAGCCAACCCGGGCAACTCCGGGTACTTCTTTAGGTTTTTAAGTAAAACATGATGTGTAAAACGCCATCAACAATCTTCGAAATAAACAATTAAACTTCATATATCAATGATCATTTAAATTTGATCGTATATCCTAAAAACTGTGAATAAATGCCGAAATTTTAAAATCATCTAATATCTCTAAAATTGTAAATATTAATTAATTTTCCGGGAAAAGTTATGTCACATAGCTTTGAGGATAAGACGTCCAATGTTTCCATACAACATTTATTATAAATAATATAAATTGTTCAAATTAAAGTTTATATACATAAATCATGTTACTAAAATTTATGATATCTCTAGCCTCTTATTAAAATTAATTTAAACTCTTTTAAATTTGATTGATACACATTTACTCTGATAAGCTACCAATTACTATTTGGAAGAGTGGAGGAGTGTTCTAAGGTGTTATATTTGTTTTTCGCGTGATTCTCATTGATGGATGGGATGGGTTGTATATGAATGGGGAAAAGGTGGGGGGGTCTGTGGTTGGAGGGCAATGCATGCTTTAAGCTCTGAGTTTGTAATCTAACTCCATGGTTTTTATTATTATTTTCCCAATCTATATCCATGCAAATAATGGGATGATTTCTTTAAAAATCCCCTTAATACGTTTCCCTTAAAGTTTGTTTTAAGTGATAGATAAGTCAGACTGCTAGAAAGAATCGCAGCGATACAAAAGTTATGACATCATATGTTCCCGCTGATTATACTGTTAATAACCTCCTCGACGGGTACGCAGACTAACCGTCAAGATCGTCCAATCTAATGTCAGAGATAAAATCCTGGTTAGGTGCACTGAGAGTAATTTTCTTAAATGGTGTATTGTTAATCTTTTATTCCAATGTGGGCACATTTATTCTGAGTTATAACTTCCTCATCATTACGCGATTAGAATAATGAAATGGGGATATTCCGGATGTTCTGATGAGAAATTACATTCACTCTCGTAAGAGGACAGAAGTTATATACAGTGCCTATAAAAGGGTAATCCTTTTTTTTTTTTGGCTACATGACCCAGTGATCAGGTGTTCTCGTGAAAGGACAGCAGTAATAGTTCTCTAAGAGGACAGTACTTTTATTGACTACATAGCAAACAACTTAATGTTAGTAAAGTTTACTCTCGTAATAGTAGATTAATAATATGTCTCTAAAAGAGGTAAATGAATAACTAACAATTTAGGGCAGTAACGCTCACTCTCGTTAGAGTACATTAGTAATACATTTCTGAAAGAACAACATGACCAACTAATAATTTGTTGGTGGTAAAGTTCACTCTCGTGAGAAGACAGCAGTAATAGATTTCTAAAAGAACTACATGACCAACTAACAAGTTGTTGGTAGTAACGTTCACTCTTAGTAATACATTTCTGAAAGAACAGCATGACCAACTAACAAGTTGTTGGTAGTAACGTTCACTCTCGTAAGAGTACATTAGTAATAAATTTCTGAAAGAACAACATGACCAACTAATAAGTTGTTGGTAGTAACGTTCACTCTCGTAAGAGTACATTAGTAGTACATTTCTAAAATAACTACTTGACCAACTAACAAGTTGTTGGTAGTAACGTTCTACTCTCGTGAGAAGACAGCAGTAATAGATTTCTAAAAGAACTACATGACCAACTAACAAGTTGTTGGTAGTAACGTTCACTCTCGTAAGAGTACATTAGTAATACATTTCTGAAATAAGTACATGACCAACTAACAAGTTGTTGGTAGTAACGTTCACTCTCGTGAGAAGACAGCAGTAATAGATTTCTAAAAGAACTACATGACTAACTAACAAGTTGTTGGTAGTAACGTTCACTCTCGTAAGAGTACATTAGTAATACATTTCTGAAAGAACAGCATGACCAACTAACAAGTTGTTGGTAGTAACGTTCACTCTCGTAAGAGTACATTAGTAATACATTTCTGAAAGAACAACATGACCAACTAATAAGTTGTTGGTAGTAACGTTCACTCTCGTAAGAGTAAATTAGTAATACATTTCTAAAATAACTACATGACCAACTAACAAGTTGTTGGTAGTAACGTTCACTCTCGTAAGAGTACATTGGTAATACATTTCTAAAATAAATACATGACCAACTAACAAGTTGTTGGTAGTAACGTTCACTCTCGTGAGAAGACAGCAGTAATAGATCTCTAAAATAACTACATGACCAACTAACAAGTTGTAGGTAGTAACGTTCCCTCTCGTGAGAGTACATTAGTAATAAATTTCTGGAAGAACAACATGACCAACTAATAAGTTGTTGGTAGTAACGTTCACTCTCGTTAAGAGTACATTAGTAATACATTTCTGAAAGAACAACATGACCAACTAATAAGTTGTTGGTAGTAACGTTCACTCTCGTAAGAGTACATTAGTAATACATTTCTAAAAGAGCTACATGACCAACTAACAAGTTGTTGGTATTAACGTTCACTCTCGTGAGAAGACAGCAGTAATAGATCTCTAAAAGAGTCCCTTCCTTGGTAACATGACCTAGGGAGCGAATACATGCCAAGGGACTACTACAGCAGGGATATTCTCAATGTTTCGGACAAACCCTACATCACGTAGAACAAGGGAAGAATGTATTGAACCAAACTAGCTAATATAGCGAGTATGTGGAACATGAGGTCAACATATTTATCTTACCAGGATATTTGTCCATGACCGTAATCCTTTACAAGATGTGAACTCTCCTTCTTCCTGCCTTTCCACGTGAAGGGATGACATCCTTCCTCTTGTTTGAGATCCCATATTATTTGTTGTGAAACTTAAGGTCTTCATAGTAGAATCACTGTTAGGCGTTGTTTCTATGGCACAAATTGTATAGGAAGAACCTTACCTTACAACTAGGAAAGTTACTTTATCTTATTTACACGCATTCATATGTCAGCTGTCACTTTTGATGATATATTTTTAGTAACAATATAAATAACACTACTAAGTAATAAAATGATATAATATTGATCGCAAAAATTACGTTTAAATCCTCTAAAGGGTCTTTCTATGAAAGATAGGTTGTTGAGACTAAAGTAAACAAAGTTAAAATGTTAATTTTCTCTCAGAAATAAAGTATGTATTCATTAATATTATCTACATCCAGTGGCCCAATAATTAACAAAACCTACCACAGTATTGAAGGAATATATTTCGATAACTAGAAAGTCTAAAGAAAACTTACGCCTTTGTTCACTGGTCCACTAGTGTAAGTTATTCTTAAGTCATACACTGGTAAGAGTTATATATTTGTTTATGGCTTGGAAGTCCAGTTAAGGTGTGGCAGAAGGGAGCGCGAGTAATTTTACAGTTTTTATAACATTACATTTTTTTGGCCGAAATAAATCAAATATTTCTCCAGTAGCAACATAGAGTTTAGCTTTATGCACATGCTAATATAAACAGATCTTGAATATCTTCCAAGGATGTCCTGGAATTTTATCAAAACATTTTAAATAAAGAGAAAAAGTTTTGATAAAATTCCAGGACACTCTTGACAGATATTCAAGATCTGATGTTATTAGCATGTGCAGAAAGCTAAACTCTACGTTGCTACTGGAGAAATATTTGATTTACTTTGACTTAAACATTTCCATTCTGTAAAAACTGTAAAAATACTCGTGCTCCCTTCGACCTCACCTAAACATCTAATCTAGTTACAAATTACGTCTGCTATTTTGTTTCAAGATAGCGGTTACAAAACACTACATTTTGGTATTTTTCTCAGTCTATGCTTATTGGATATTCATTGAAATAACATCGGTTGTATATCTGTTTGTTTGTAAGTCTGTTTGTGTGTTTGCGGGTATGTGTGCAGGTGGTAAAACTCTAAAGCGGCCTACAGACTACGCCGACGTTCGTGTTAACACATGTCAACACGTGTCAACATATGACAAAACAACACATCAGCTTCGAGTGATAACATTGATGTGATGTATTTTATGTATTGTGTCGTTTGTACATGAAATTGTTGTTAGTTGACTTCTTGATTCTGATTAGAGCACACCATTTTGTATACGATTCGTTTAGTAAAATTTCCAAGTGTACAGTAATAAAATGGTTGAAAGAATATTAACTGAACCTGATGAAGATGAGAATATTGTGGTCGCTATTAGTTTTTATTATTTGCACTGGAACACACTAGAGAGTGAATACATTCCATAAATGGCGAAAGGGGTGAATTTGGTGAGTTTAATACTTTATGGCCTGAACTTTTGAAATATGAAGAGTGTTTCAAAAGGTACACAAGGAGGTCAATAATGGAGTTTTCTACACTTCTGGACATGGTGAAACCTAAACTAGAAAAATGCAACACCCAGTACATACTCATTTACAGCTTCATCATCCATTATTTTCAATACTTCTCACAATTCGGCTTAAATCGAAAAAATTCGAGTGTCATGCTTTAACACGTCTGACGAAAATCTGGACGTCCAGGCATGTTAACACGCATTACGGCGTCAAATCACACATAGCATATCACAACACAACACATCACGGCAGTGTGAGCACTTCCATATAATTTAGTGGAATGGATTTTTCACTAAACCATCTTAGCACTATTTAGCACGCAACGTCAGCATAGTCTGTATGCGCCTTAAAACTAAGATATCTACAACCACACTTATGTATATTATTATTAGCACCGCGTCTTACTACCCGTTCGGGTTATACGCACTTACGCTAATGTGTAATGGTAGGGTGATTGTGAGATGAAATGAAGGACCTACAGCTTAACGTGGAATCCGAACCACGGTGGAGGCCTGGCATTCCTCACATTCACAAGATATCTTGTCAGAGGTGAAGGAAGGGTTTGGTAATCAGATAAATCTTTGCCGGGACCGAGGATCGAACCCCGGCCGCCAGCATAGAAGTCTGACACCTTACCTCTAGACCACCAGGTCACCCACTAATGTATAAAAATTATGTTTTGTCCTTCTGTTTGTTGTTCAATCTCACACAAATCACTACATATACTCTGATTTTTGTTGTAAGAACAGTAGAGAAAGTTCAAACATATTTATTTGCGGCCAATATTAATAATATTTTACTTTATTATTTGTGTTATTTTATAAGTATTGATAATATCTACCAAATGTGACAGTGGTAGATAACATGACTTGATATATACATATATAAAAACTATTTTGGTAACTTTAGTAACTAATTTATTCTGTTTTTCCTACCAAAATCATACTACATCATACCTTTAGGAGACAGAACATTTTAAAAATGCTAGGTATCTAGCGGGATTACAACCAATGCCACAATAATTATTAAATATTTTATATTTACAAGTGGAATTTTGTGAAATGGAGAACTTAGAAATTTTCAAAACTTATGGTAAAAAAATACTTCTCCCTGAACTTTCTTCGGTGGCCACATGATCTAAGGCAAATATTATTAAATTGGGGTCCATGAGGTTCGTCCAGGGAATCCGTGACCAAACTGAATGTTATCTAGAGCTTTTAAAGTTTTATAAAAAAAAGTGTAAATCACTGGGTTAAATTAAACCCAAAGGAGATTAATTCTGATTTAAAGCCTGGCAAGAAAGTGAGACCAAAGATTTGATGTTTGGCAACGCCCCTTGTACCCACATCTTCAGAGGACATTAATTGACCAATCACGTGTATTTTAATTTTCTCGTCAGCCAGCTTAAATATCTTTCATAAAAAGGCACTGAAACATTTGATGCCTTTTCTAACAACTTGTTTGTGTGAGTAAGCCTTTTCTGCTATTTGTGGTCTAAAACATTTGAAAATAAATCTTTTTATTTTTGAATCAAACTTAAGGTTGATGTTCACTGAATTTGTTCCAGATTTTATTGATATTTTAAATTCGTGCAAGCAAATCCAATCCTCACTTAAACTATTATTGATTATATATGTGCAAATATAAAATATATGTGCACCTCTTTCTGACGTTTCGTGTATTGGATTGGTCGAGCTTTCCCACTCTCCTATTCCTTTCCATGTGCTAATTTTTATACAATTGTATATGGGTGAGCTGGTATACAGAGAATCTACCGCAACTGCACTTGAAAGCTGATTAACTCTCTGCCCTCTTCTCAGGGATCATCCGCACGTGACCTGCCTGACCAAGCTCTTCAAGATGGTGGATCAATCGCTGGTCCTCGGACGTTGGTTCTAGCATCTCGTCACTGAATAAAGTACTATCTACCCAATTTGTTAGCAGATTAAGTGCACTGTGTTGTTAAGGAGCCTATCTCTCGTTTCTTGTCGAGAGTCGCTTAACGACTTATTGTGTATACTGGGGTTGTTTGTTCATTGTATTTCTATTAGTCTAATTGGCTGTCCCAGTATGGTATGTTGGTTGTAGGATAGCAAGTGACGCGCTATTTGTTTCTATGAAACCTTTCAAATTTCAGTCGTTGGGGGTAGCTAACGAAAATTAGTGTTAATCAGTTAATATTTAATTTAAGTAAAGCTTGGTGAAGCTATGTTTTACAATACCATTCCATGTCCACCTGTTCGACTCTGATATAGCTCCCTCACATTGAGTCATGGTCTGTGTATAATCTCGTTGGAAATCTAGTACGGTGGTAAGTTTCTCGAAGGCTACTCGATCACTATTTGTGATTTTGCCCTACCTGGTTGGCAACTAGTAGAGCTCTTTTTGAGCCATGTGTAGCTTGCGTTTCTTATATTTTCTTTATGAGTAGCTGGAATCCTTAAGATGCTTGAAGAGTTAATAATGAACTCATTAGGTTTGCATCTCTTAAATGTTAACGTAATTAAACTTTACTGTTTTCAGATTTTGTAACTCCTTATGGGTTTGGTAGTTGGGACTAGCCCATTTTAAGTTATTTGATGATCTCATCTGCCCCTAGCCTAGTTTGGACATTCACTTTAAGCGTTCTCAGACTAGCCTTGCTTGTACGCTCTAGAATACAGTTCTTTCTTAGAGAGCACTTAGACCAGCCCAGTTGGGTTCCTATTCAATCAACTGCTTTCAGTGGCAAGTAATTGTTGTTTTATTATGAGACTATGTTTTGTACCACCGCCCTTACTCTTCCTAGAAGAATAAGGCTGGCGCACAATAAAAAAAATAAACCAAAATAATAAATGTAGTAAATTTGCAGAGGGTGGTGAGAAATGCAAGAGAAAAGTAAACAATGCCAGTTTACTTATTATGTCCTTGAACTCGTACTCCAAATACATTAGTGTTTTGAACACCAAAAAGGATGACCTAAACAGGAAACTAAATTACGAAGAAATATGTCAAAAATAACATTGTGTAGTTTTATTGATATTGACTAATAAATTTGAACAGAATACATAAAATAGAAAATGAGTTATTTGTACAATCGGAATAGTATACTATTTAGTGAAGCTATTAGTATACGACATTATAT
>CABEEJ010005842.1:0-22892 GCA_901482245.1 Timema douglasi | reverse complement strand
ATAATCACATGTTTATAAGCTGACGACTTCCGCACGTCCATCTTAGACTCTGCCTTAAACTATGAGTGAAGAATGACCATGGGCACGGGACGAATCCTGGATAGCTCAGTGGTAAGACCATTGGCGTACTAAGCCGAAGGTCCCGGGTTCGATTCCCGTGTCCAGGTGTCATTTTTCAATTTTCAGAATATGATAAATATAAATATATTTAAATATACTCCTATGTAAAACGTTTTCTTTGTCTTTAATAAATTATTCATTACTTAGTTGATTTTACTATATTGTATATAATAGATTCCTCTGCTTCAAGAATGCATCCGGATTTTGAACCTAATAGTTCGATATAGTTTTGATATCTGTCTTTCCGTATGAATTATTCGAACGTTTATAAACATTCTCGAGATCTAAAATGTGGCACTCCAATATGTATTAAGATAATTTTCTATATAAAAGTACAAAAATTTATAATTTATTATGTATTCAAAATAAGTTATGATATATTACTTATCTTTCTTTTCTAATTAGTACCAATAATAAAGAATACAAATATTGTTTATAGAGAATATATACTTAAATCTTCAAAAGAAATTTCAGCTTTCAACACATATTTATACTATAATTTGTATTTTGATATTATGTTTTAATTTAGTCAACCTGCTTTTCTGGTTTTGTAACACAATTAATAAAAGATTATTAATATTTATAAGCTAAATAATAAAACATTTATTTATTTTTCCCTGGGATTAAATCTATATACTATTTAAGAACAAAGATACTTTGTAGATTCTTCGTGTGATCAACAGATAAGCCAGCTAGGTTATTTAGCGGAATCAAATTTTTGCTGTGTTTCCCTTTCATTCATGGTAGTATAAACGATAGGAACACCAAATAATCAATTTTTAGAAGGTCTTTCTCTCAGTCCATTTGTTTGTTTCCAGTAAACTAAATTATTATTATTATTATTATTATTAGCACCGCGTCTTACTACCCGTTCGGGTTATACGCACTTACGCTAATGTGTAATGGTAGGGTGATTGTGAGATGAAATGGAGGACCTACAGTTTAACGTGGAATCCGAACCACGGTGGAGGCCTGGCATTCCCCACATTCACAAGATGTATTGTCAGAGGTGAAGGAAGGGTTTGGTAATCAGATAAATCTGTGCCGGGACCGAGGATTGAACCCTGGCCGCCAGCACAGAAGTCTGACACCTTACCCCTAGACCGCCAGGTTACCCCAGTAAACAAAAAAAGTACTCATTGGATCGAGACGGACCTTCTTATGTTGTACTCCTTAATTGTCAGAGAACAATGGTAATATAAATACCATCACGATAGCTCATCGACGAGAGAAGTATTTTAGAAAAAAAAACAGGTGTAAGCAGTGAACATTCATCTCTGCCGGTATTGTAGGTACATAAAATGGCGAGAGAGATGATATTAGGTGTGAAGGGAGAGGGTACGGAGGTGAATCCCTGTTTCCTCTTCAATCTTTGTACGCACATAAAATACTACTCTTGAAGTTTCATTCTTTTTTCAGCATTTGAAGTCGTTGACTATGTTTATGAATTGTTAAATGCGAGCGAAGCCGCGTACAATTGCTAGTAAATAATATTATTAGTAAAATGAACTCTAGATATATTACTCATTATAAATAAAAACTACAATAGTGTTTTTCACTAATATGCTACATTTTTTATTATTGAGTTTAACATCATAATTAACAGCTTCGGGGGCCATATGGTCTAACGCGCTACACCTGCAGTAGACTAGACTGCCTATAACAGGTATATTGAGGTTCTAATCTTAGTCTGGGCGTACTAATGGTGGTTTTTTGAAAATAGTTTTTCGCTCTCCCTCCACGTAAGTGTGTGTACACTTCCTATAAAATTTAACCTTCCTCATTCCTAAAACCCCTGACATAATTAGTATTTAAACGTACAAACCAAACGGGTAGTTAGACGAGGTGCTAAAAAACAAACAAAAAACTATAATTATTTTTTTTAATTAACACAATGGGGTTTGGGGGATAAGGTTTACCAAGAGGAAGTGTTGGAATGATCTTGGGAGAGAGGATATAAAAGCACGTTATAGAGTAGGAAAACTCTGGAGGAATTAGAACTTGAGTAAGTTAAGACTCAGTTTATCAGTAGACCTATATTTGACTTAAGGAATGTTCTAAAAAACCTGTGAACCTTCTTACTAATCTCAGAGAGCACATTTAATCAAATATTTCGCGATATTTCAATGTATATTCCTTTGCGTGCTTATTTACCTTACCCACGCCTACAGTATGGTCAACATAGAAGAAATACTCCCAACACTTAATTTTACAATATTAAATTGACACCATGTCGAAATTAAAAGCTGCAGAGCATAACAAACATTGTAGGGATTATATTATTTAAGTGACACTTAGAAGATTGGTCAGCAAGTGTTATAAACATGACTAGGTTCGTCAAATCCGGCTTTTTTTTTTTGCTGTAAGATCATGGTTCCTATTCCAGGAGGATGTAATCGTAATGAGGATGGTTTTCCTAAATGGTTCTCCCGCTAAATGTCTGTGATATTTTCTCCAAACTCTGCCATTTATTATTTTTAATCCATTTTATTTAATATATTTAATGTCTTTATTTTGATAAATTTGGGTGAAGTTAAGGCTAGTTTGCCTTGCCTTACACTTAATCATATTTAATACAATATATTAATAATATTAATCTATATATTAATATTTGAAGCACTGGGATATTTTGAGGATTCATTGGAAAGTCAAAGTAGACCTAGTGACTTTTGTATGATCTCTCAGAGAAGCTTTTACAATTATTGGGACTATCCGAATATTTATAGTTACATATTTAGGAACAAGAATAGATATATTGACTTAATTAACTAAAGGCGAAGATTTGATAGCTTATTGAACTTTCAAAGTAGAGCTAGTGTCTTAAACAAGCTTATAGTAACAAAAGTAACTATAATAATAATTATTATTATTAGAACCGCGTTCTTACTACCCGTTCGGGTTATACGCACTTACGCTAATGTGTAATGGTAGGGTGATTGTGAGAAGAAATGGAGGACCTACAGTTTACCGTGGAACCACGGCGGAGGCTTGGCATTCCCCACATTCACAAGATGTCTTGTCAGAGGTGAAAACTATAATAATTGATTACATTTTAAATGTAATGGTTAATTTATCTACATTCATTCCTCTATTAGTTACACTTTATTCATACAATTATTCTAACATTTGTTTATAAACAATTATGTTTGTTATCTTTACAAAAGCATGAAGCACTTGATTCCCCCCGAAATAATATTTCGTGTGGGCGAAGTTTTGAAGCAGTCAACCCAGCCAGGTCCCTTACTGTGAGGTTGGAGCTTTCCACGTCAGTGATACCGCAACTGAGAATTAACGAATATATGCTTCATATTTGTTAATAGGGATGCTTATAATGGTGGACATTTTAGAACGTGTTTTAAGCTGATGTTGATGTTTAGTAGATTAAAATTTGTTGATAATTACTGTGGCGAAAAAGTCTGTAATAAATACTTTAGAAGGCTGAGGGATTGAAGTGTCCACCATTAATTATTCATAACCACTTCAGTTTATCAACGTATTTGGTAGTCAACATAGATAACAAGATTAGTTAAGGTTGTTAAGGATTTAATCATTTTGCCTATTTCAAAAACTTTACCGCTCAAATTATAATTCAAAAGTTATAGGTGTAGAATACTGATTTTGATGATGAAAAACGTTAATTTAGATCGATATTAAATGTACGAATGAAAATTTAGGGTACCTTGTAGAAAATACAAACATATATTTTAAAATCAAACATTGATAAAACTTTACTATATGCGGTCGGGTGAACTGGGGGTGGTTTTTCCTAAATGGTTTTCCACTCTCCCTCCACGCAAATGTGGGTTCACTTCCTCTAATTAAACTTCCCCAATTCCTAATCCATTAGAGTAATTAGTACTTAAAGCGTATAGTCCGAATGGGTAGTAAGACGCGGTGCTAAATATTATTATTTACTATATGCGAAAAACATATCATTTGACAGTTTTAATAGGTGAAAATTGAAAAAATAACACCTGGACACGGGAATCGAACCCCAGACCTTTTGCTTAGCACGTTAATGCTCTTACCACTGAGCTATCCAGGAGTCATCCCGTGACCAGGGTCATTCTTCATTCATATTTTTAAGGCAGAGTCTATGATGGACGTGCGGAAATCGTCGGCTACAAATGTGTGATTTTATTAAGATCACGAGTTATCAGATAACAGATCGACTCGGTAGTTGGCTTAATGCTGAACCCTGGATAGCTCAGTGGTAAGAGGATTGGTGTACTAAGCCAAAGGTCCCGGGTTTGATTCCCGTGTCCAGGAGTAATTTTTCAATTTTCATAATATGATATCTAGATGGAGTAGCACTCACTAAAAAGGCATAAACAATAGCTTTGGCTAATTGATTCATGTTTAATGGGTTTAAATATTCAGTAACTTTTTTAGCTAGCAATAAAAATGTGAAAGATTGAAACCTAAGTAAAGAATACATTCGGGAAATGCAAGATTTTATTCACGCAAGTAATGTAAAACTCAGAATATTCAAAACAATACTTTAACCGGTTGTTCTCTACGGGTGTGAAATGTGGTCTCTTATCATACATGACAAAAACCAATTCAGAGTGTTCGACAATATGGCGATTAGAAATACGTTTGGTCCAAAAATAAATGAGACTATTGGGGTGTCAAGGAGGTTAAGTAATGCTGAGTTACATAAAGTGTACTCATCACAAGACAATGTTAGGTAGGCAGGACATGTAGTGCGATGGGAGAATCTAGAACCTTGTTCAAGGTGTGTGACTGGAAAATCCAATGGAAAGATAATTGGGATGAGAGAATTAGAATGGACCTGAAAGATATGGGGTGTAATGAGGTGGACTGGGTTAGAGCTGGCTCGGGATAGGAAGGGGTAGCATGTGCTGGTAGGTGTGTTCATGAACTTTTGGTTTACTAATGCGTATAGTAATTAAGTAAGTATTGATAGATAATATCTATCAAAAGTAACGGCTGCAGATCACATGACTTTACTAATGAATACGTGAAAGTAGATCTAGGAACTTTTTATATCTGTCAGATAAGTCGATTCGTAAAAAAACTGGGCCAGTGAAATTATGTGGACCTATGCCCTCCGTTTCGTTTGGTAGTTTCTTTCCTGGCAAACACAATATTGAATTACTCATATGACTGATAATTTTCAAAACCTAACACAGAATTAATGCTACAAATTACGAAAATGCTATGAAGAACAAACAAGATAAATCTCAAGTACAACTTTTTGTTATTCTTACATACTCGTCTCGCTCTTACACTATATCGTTCTTTCTTATACTCGCATATTTCTTCTTTTTCTTGATGTGTTTACTCTCCTTTATTCCAGTGCTTCCACCTTTTCAACACCCACGCTATATTTTATTTTACTTTTTACCTTCAAATTCTTTCTGTGTTGGCCCGCCTCTTTCTATTTTAGTATCCCTTGATATTCATAATTTATGCCATCCTGTTTTTTTCATGCGTACGTATACATTCTAAGTAACCCTTTCATGAAGTTTGTTCGAAAAAGAGGACGCATAGCCTAGGCATCGTATCAGCGGCGTCCCAAGGAATTTAGAGAGAAAGGTTAACCCCATACACTCCTCCTCCTACCCCTTTTCAAAGACGAGAGAATGAAGGACGCATGCGTGTTGCGTTTTCTCCTACCCCCTCCTCCCTCTTCAAAGCATCTCTTCAGTGAAACTAGAGGGAGTTTTATTGATGTACGAGATCCCTACATTTAATAGACCCATGTACTATTGTTCTAGGTTGATGTTTTAGGAGCTTGTCTCTTTGTGTCTATGTACACTTTTGAACCTGTATCTGTTGCTTAACCTTCCATTATGTTCATATATAGGCTCACGGATTGTCAGTTTCATAAATATAGTCTAGTGTAATGCGTATCGAGGAGGTTGGGCTACTCATATTAGTCATGTGTGCCAAGGGTGTTATTTCTTAAATGGTGTTAGATCTCTTTTCGTTCAAATGTAGGTATATTTTCCTATAAGTTATTACTTACCCGATTCAGTGGTTGAATGCTCTAAGAAGTGACACCCACGTTGGACAGGCCTGCTGACGACGAGCATATTGGCTTTCAAAATCTGAGCAGGTTTACTGAGGGTGGTTTTTCCTTAATAACTACCCACTTTCCTTCCATGAAAAAATGTGGTTCGATTACCTCTAAAATTCTTCCTTTCTCGTTCTTACCCTATTAGATGCATTATTATATATATGCGTCTAACCTAAATAGGTAGAAAGACCAAGTAATTTAAATAATACTTCTTCATTATTATCCTATTAACATAATTTTAAAAATGTGAATATTTCATATGGGAAAATATATTATGGAGGAAATACTATAAAAAAACAATATAATCTAATTGTAACCCTACACAATCAGTCAGATTATCTGTATTTATCATTTTTAATTAATAATGACAATCTGATAGTGTCGGGGCCACACAAGGTAACTATTTGATGAAGTGAACATACATCTAGAGAAAGGATGGAAGGTTAAATTATACTTATATTGGGAGAAGAGGGTATAAGGGGAGGATGAGTCAATAGTTTTCAAAATATGCGTAAGCGATATCATATTTGTAGTCTAGAAGTTACTTCAAAGAAATTGATTCGAATAACTCTCAACCATGAGGATGTAATAAGAGAAAGTTGAGATTTATTTTTATCTTAATATTTAAAGACGAAGTACCTGACTGACTGACTCACTCACTGACCCACCACCGTATCTATCAGAGCCTCGGAATCTTGAAACTCAGCATGAAAGCTCCTTTCAGGTCTTAAGCATCCGATAATAAGGGGTTTTGGGAAATTAAATCCCTTAGGAGATTAAAAGGGGTTTGAAAAATTGTGATCTTAAAAAAAATAGGTGAGCTGGAAATCTGAAGTGTGGTTTGAAGGTAGCAATAGAAAAAAATTAAAATAATGAAATTTCCACATGGGTAGGAGAGGGGGTGTTGTGCTATAATTAAAAAACAAACATTTTAGATGAGGTAGAAATTTAAAATTTGGCAGATAGGTTGAGAGACAGCTGCCGATAACCAATAAAATCTTATTATTATTATTATTATTAGCACCGCGTCTTACTACCCGTTCGGGTTATACGCACTTACGGTAATGTGTAATGGTAAGGTGATTGTGAGATGAAATGGAGGACCTACAGTTTAACGTGGAATCCGAACCACGGGGGAGGCCTGGCATAATAAAATCTTGAAATTTAAAATTTCTTAGGGTGAAGAAAAGGGGTTTTGGGGGTTAAAAACTTAAAAAGAAAAGTATAAATAACTGCGTTTGAGTATATTATGAAAGTGTGAGTTGAGCAAATGGTGAAGGGAGGAGGACTTAAAACCTCCAAATCTATTATATATAAAGTATATATATATATATACTTTATATATAATAGGGTAAATACTAAATAGGTATATGTAGGTATATTGTAAATACTTTTCGGCCTACACATTTAAATCTGCTTAATATTGTAAATACGCTCTTATATAAGAAATTAAGGTATATATTGGTAACTAATATAAAAATTACATGTATAAAATAATTATTATGTATAACATACACATCTTATTTTATATTCTACTATTTAATGAATATTAGAGAGATTAAAACTTTTTGTACCACACTTGAACGATCATTATTGTGTCAATGTATATTGTCTTGATTTAAACTTATCTAATTACGAGATTGATTAAAAAACCCTGGGTCCATGGGCTAGTTATTTTAAATGTTCGTTAAAAAGTTTTGTGATGTAGCCCATAGTTCATGGTAAGCCCAATAAATATCCTCTCAAATCGTATTTATTGAAGTCTGAACAGGTATGATTAACTTGTAGAGTGCAAGGTTCAGTCTTACCGGGCGTTGGCAATGTGTAGAGATTTTTCACAAATAATTTCAGATGTGCTGGAAAAAATAAAGCTATACTTGCAAGTATTGAAAGAAATGTAGGATGGGCCAAAGCACTGAATCATAATTTTTACACTATGGTATAAAACGTTTTCGCTGTTATTAATCTAAGATGATATATCTTTATTTAGGCACTGCGTCTTAATACTCATTCAGGCTATCCACGTTTAGCCACACTAATGAATTAGGAATGAGAAAGTTAAAAGTTAGAGGATATGTACCCTTATTTGAATGGGTTGAGAGTGTAAGCCATTTATGTAAAACCATCCTCAGTATATCTAACTATAATTCATACCTAGATCTCCCTGTCACCTTCAATCCAGACTTAGGCGAGAATGACGCCTTAAAACACCAATTCCTAACTTGCCTTATCATCCTTGACGTGACAGGCCACAAAACTAGCCTATGTTAACCGTCAACCAACACCAAGAACATGGCGAGTGAATCAGAAGACCAACTATGTTGTCTGTAAAATATCTCTCTAGTTAACAAAACCTTTATTTTTCAAACTTTATTGCAGAGGGTGCATTTAAAGTTTAATAGAATGCAGTTTTAGTTGAAATTTTGGAAGGGCAAATGCTAAGGTTCCCAGCGCATTTCTTTACCCCATTTGACTACAAGAATGACTCGTGTGCAAATTTCGAAACTATCCAGCTTTCGCCTTTGTCGCTGGAGGCAGCGTGAAGTTCAACACTGAACTTAGATTTGAATAATCGCTGGGGGAAGTTGAATGAATTTAAATGCGATATAAATGTTAACTACAGTATTTTCGTTGAGGGTGTGAAACAACTTCTCCATCTAAGTTATAGTTATGATAGTTTGTAAGAGAGCCATTGTGCTAGTGTATGTACGCTGTTCTCACGATGGAATAGGTTCAATAGTAAAGTGAAATACTGTTTGACCAAGGTATAGCTAATAGTATTTTAATTTTCTCAAGTCTTACCCGTTCAGACGCAGTGATAAATCAAATATGTATTATCGGGGAGTGGGGGTCTAAAGGAATGATCCCCCTTCCCCCATGTACGGCCTAATTATACCCCCTCCCCCTTCCTTGCACAACCATCGCTATTGTACACCCCCCCATGCTATTATTGCAAGAACACATTTAATTTATTTTGTGTTTGCTCACAGCTCATTTAACTCAAACAAGAACGGCATTCCATGTGTATTTATATACTATACTCTAGATTATAGAATATTTTTAAACCAAGATGTCGTAGAGAAATGCAAATAAATATTATGTATTCAAACTAAAATCCACAAATAACATTAGTAAAAGTTCAAAATGAAATAAGAAAATACATAAATAACTGTTTAAGTTTAAGCTGGTGCCTGTGAGCAGGATACTCTAGGAGGGGGAGTTCGGACCCCCCCTCCCCTCCTGGCTACGTCACAGCATTAGGGCTGTACTCATATTCATTTAATCATTTAAGGGCTAGAATTGATAATGGTTGAATTTATAAGAAATTTACCCCACCTTTTAGGGGAGAGAAGAGGTAAAATCATTTTACCAAAAAAAAAAGTTAACGAAACCCAGACCTACTTGTCAGCCCCAGACTAAATGAGATGAATCGACTAGGTCACCTATGCGGGTAAGATTGTTAACTAGACCAAGTCCAAGACCAAGATTGGTGCTCGCGGGAGACCAAGCTCAGTGTTTCATGACCTGGCTGTGAGCAGTTCTTCCAACTGCAGTTTCATATGAAGAGCCTTCCTTATCTGACAGCTAGAAATGTTACTAACATTACTTTAAAGCATTCATACGTCAAGTCATGGGGTCTAAAACGGTTACTTTTGATAGGTTTCATCAATATCTATAAAATAACACTAATATTATTGTAAAATGTTATCAAGGTTGATCACAAAACATAAGGATTTATTTTAATGTTTCTTTCCACCAGAATATATAATGGTATGTTTATAGTGTTATGGTCTAGGTGTTGTTAGAAATAATATTATATAACTTTGCTAGTTTTGATATTTCCCGTAATACCCGCCTCGGTGGCGTAATTAGCTAAAGCGCTAGTTTCGTGTTGAGCAAGACTGCAGAGGATGGGGAGATCAAGTTTAGAATCTCACTCAGGTGAACTGAGGGTGGCTTTTCCTAAATGATTTTCCACTTTCCTTCCGCGTAAATGCAGGTCCACTTCTCTATATTCAACCTTACCAATTCCTAACCAATTAGTGTAATTACTACTTAAGCATACGGTGACCTGGTGGTCTAGGGGTAAGGTGTCAGACTTCTATGCTGGCGGCTGGGGTTCAATCCCAGGTCCCGGCATAAATTTATCTGATTACCAAACCCTTCCTTCACCTCTGACAAGACATCTTGTGAATGTGAGGAATGCCAGGCCTCCTAGGCCTCCACCGTGGTTCGGATTCCACGTTAAACTTTAGGTCCTCCATTTCATCTCATAATCACCCTACCATTACACATTAGCGTACGTGCGTATAACCCAAATGGGTAGTAAGACGCGGTGTTAATAATAATAATAATAATACTTAAGCATATAACTCCAACGGATAGTAAGACGCGTTGCTAAGCATTATCATCATCATCATCATCATCATTATTACTCCTGTAATACATATCTATAGATTTAAATATGTGGAGGAAGGCAGTGGCTAACTTTAGAACTATATGCATTGTAATATTTACTTTTCTCTTGAAGACAATCCCATGATTTAAAACTTGTTAGCGTTCATTCACTCTTAAAACAGCTGCGATTATCAGTTAGAATTAATAATAGTCCACTTTCATGTCGTGGGAGTTGTTTGAATAAGGATCGTGATGTCGGTGAAACGGACGGGCTAATTTCCCATGGCGTTCGCCACCAAACGATGTTGAACTGGTGTCAGAATACAACCCCGGTAGCCAACTGACACTGAGCCAACAACCCTCTAAACCCCTTTTCCCACTACACATATATGCTCCCTTTATTTTTCAAAATTAGGTCTGCTCTTTGGCTGACCTCCAGAAACCCTACCCGTCCCCCGCTTCCATTCATGAGTTATAGGATATATTATATCCCTCGTGGTAGACCGCTCTAAAACACTTTTGTCCCTTCGTTCGCGAGGATAGACTTCTGCGACGTGCTCTTATCCTAGGAGTAAACGTTTTGTTACCCCTCCCTGCGCTGCAACCCTCTCTCACATCACATTCCCACCCCAATTACTGTGTTTCCACCCCTCTTATATCCGGTCTCGGTGGCCAATAATGGACGGAATGTATGTACTTCCACTATTGATGTAATTAAGTCGACATGAAATTTTATTCTTTCGGGAATTTATAACAAATATAGAGGTTTGTTTATTCCCTCATCACCAAATCTAAAGGTAGTTTTTTGTTCAATTTGAAATAAATTTCCATCTTGAGTTGAGATGTAATATAAATTTTACAATCTGCTAGATCTAAAAAAGAAAATCTTAACATAAATGACATGCACAGATGGAAACACGGATTAAAGAGTCAGTCAGAGGTTGGGTTTTGAAACTTGACAGGATCTATTTAGTTTTTTCCTACATGGCTTCCTACAATTATTTAATGCAACTGTGGGTACATTTCTTTTAAACCAGCCTTAAACACTACAACCCTAATAGTATGATTAGTTTCGGAAAGCCTTGACGAAAAATAAGGCTCGGTGAAAGAACAAATAAGACTAATTATTTAAATGTTCATCCTAAAGTTGAGTTACTGCCTGTTCAAATCCCAAGGTGTGTGTAAATATCAGCTAAGGTTTGCACGTTTTATTTATTTTTGTGAAAAATCTATAACTAAATAAAATGGTTTTAAATAAATCTCAATCACTCAATCATTCTTTGTTTTTTTACTTCGAGAACATTGTTTTCACCTATAATTTAATCGACCGGAGTAAATTATATGTAGATACAAGTTTTCAAGGATTATTTTTATGAAGCATTATAAGACATAATTACATTAGGCTAACAATTGTATATGTTTCAAAGAGATAAATTCACGTTATTTTAGTCCTACATCTTCATACCAGATACAATCTATGTTGTAAACAAAGTTAGAGTATATTTAATAATTACAAACTGTTACGACTACGTTCCTCCTCTCAACCCCCCAAACCTCGTTGTATGGAGCCTTCCATTATTTGCTGACCACCGGCAAACAAAGTACCAAAACACAATGTATGTAATTACATTTAGGCCGAAATAAAAAAAAAGTTGTTCGCAAAATGAAAATCACAATACGCGAGAATACTGCTTCATTTATAAAATAAAACATTCATAAAGCATTTCAAAGAGAAGTAAATTACATGGAAGGTAAATAACTGCTTCACGAAATGGCGTAACTTATGAAAAGTAAAATTATGCAAATAATATTTTTGTCTAATTATTAGCTATATTAGCTCTTTCCATCATTACCACTTTTATAATCAATTCATTTTTTACCTTGATTCAATTTATTCTCTTTTTCCCACAGCTGAACCCACTTCCTACTATCCAACTGTAAATTCCCTTCCCTCTTATCCCTATTTCATCAAAGAGTAATAAAGGTGTATCAACTTAAATCCCAATTTTTCATTTGAAGGGCATTTTTGAAAATACTAACATATTTTTAAAGGTAAACATTAATAACATTTTACTATATTAGTGTTATTTTATAGGTATTTACAATCTATATCAAAAGCAACAGCTGAAGATACCATGACTTGACGTATGAACACGTTAAAGGTGGTACATGGAGATAAATTAGAAACGTTGCAGGTGTTTAGAAATCCCAGATTATTATTAGAGTGGTTTGATATATTTTAAGATTGTTTTCGCTAAAGTGTATACGATAATTCGAACAAGTTAAAATGCTTATATTTTATGTTTAAATTTGTTTAAAAAATGTGTGATAGCATATATAAAAACCACTAAAACAATCACACATTATCTATCAAAACAAGAATTTAGTTAATAGGTGAAGTCTAGAGCTATGTTTCTATCCCTTTGCTTTTATTTCAGGAGTTCAAGTTTTTGCCTAAAGCGTCATTAAAAAAACTATTTACTATAAATTTGAATTTTTAATTGGTCATAAACCTGCTTATAAGTGTAGCCTAAGTTTTGATTGAAGCTACATTAAAAATATCATTCAACTTAAACAATCGTGGATTTATAAAGGTAGGCAATGTGTATCAGAGCTTTCCTTATAGCACCCTTAAAGAAGATCTTATAGCTTTCTTAGGCGTTAGATAAAGCCCTAACTTTGAAAATCGAACTATACTAGTGTTTAAAGTACATTCTACGTCACCAAAAATTGGTGTTACATAGTGGGACATGGGTTTAAATGAAGTACCTCTTTTACTGAGTATTGTATTATCTTGACGCTTTTATGATCGTTGAAAAAATAAATGTAAAATAGTCCAATTATACATAGATTCTCCAGGGTTATCTTATTATTGCTTAATCTGACAACAACATGTTCAAAATCACAGTCACGTATGGACACATGAAAGGAGATCTAGTAAACTATAACTTTCAAATAATTCCCATTAAATGGAGGTTTATCTGTACACTACCGTTCTACAAGTCATTATTTCACTATAATAACTGGTTGTCATTATTTAATTTTAGATTCGTAACTACTGTGATTAAGTATTCGCTATTAATTACAACACATATTAGAACGAATATAGCACCCAAAATGTAACACCAACTTTCAAAAGCCACATATCCCCAACGCATAGATGCATTCAATAGATCTCGTAGCTATTACAAATATGAAAAAGAGAATAATGTGTCATAGACATACCGAATGCAAGCGAAACAAATATTCATATACGTACAGTAGAATCCCAACTATCAAGACATAGGTTTTCCTGATTCTTAATATGGCAGCGGTTTTAGTGAACTTCGGTCAAAATAATTATTTAGTAAGTTTATCTCAACTTTTCAGAGTTTTATGTATGGTATGTTATTGTTTTTAAAAAGTTAGAAGATTTATTTTTAAGTTGTTTTAAATAATAAAATACGTCTATGATTTGTTTTATGATTGGTTGTAATTATGTACAGTGTATACTAGTATATATATTAAGAGGGTGATGTGTGTATTTCAGGCATTATATAAAATTCCCAGGCTTTCTATATAATTCCTAAGTGGTTTTAGAAAAATATGAAACAAATTAGTTTTGATGAAACAAATAGCCGAAACTATTGTTAATGCATTTTAGTTGGGATATTCCCTCATAGATATCATATTCTGAAAATTGAAAAATGACACCCGGGTTCGATTCCCGTGTCCAGGTGTCATTTTTCAATTTTCAGAATATGAAATTAGTTTTTCTGTTTTATTTTATACTTTTCGTAGGACATTTATAGAATAACCAGTAATTATATATTACCGAGAACAATAGCTAACCTAACCTAAACTTACCTTGCGTAACTACATTATTCTAAAATAACCTAGATCTTAAATCCTAAGAATTAAGTGAACTGGCAAGAAAACGGCGCAAGACTTACATAAAACTGTATAAAAGAATTGATAACATATTCCAAGACTTCAAAAAGACAAAGAACTTGAAAATAATTATGAAATACAACAGCAAAACTCAATTATTTCATACTTTGCCAAAACCACTCTGGCATTATAGGCCCCTATATAAAGCCTGGGCATTTTATACAAATCCTGTATTTCACACATTTCCAGTGACATATGAATTATATTATACATTTTTGTACCATATTTTAAACAAAGTCTATGAGTGTATTTTTTTCTCTTTTATAGATCAATTATCCATATTTTCAACTACACGGATTAACCAAGGATATAATATTATTCCTGATGATTGGAGCTCTTTTATATTCTTAAAATCCTTGAAAATCCTTGAGGGAAGGAACAAATATCCTGAATCATTTCCAGATGAGTAGCATCTTTTCTGGTTTATCAACTCAATATAATCAGGAGCAGATGAACTGAGAAAATACTTTAAAGATTTTAATAGTTTATTACAGAAAAATATATAGAAATAAAATTTTCACTTTCTATTTTTCTTCTTCTAACATTTCAGACGTTGATATCTTTGATTGTAACGTGTAGGTCGAGTAAATTCCTTTAGTAAGTTTTTACCGTGGGCTCTTTTCACAACGTACAGTACATTATCCATCAGGACAATGGACATTGCTATTAGTGTAGGGATGAGGGTGATATAATTTATAATGAATTTACTCGCATTTAAATAAAGAAAATGTGGGGAGTTACTTTTAAAGAACTCAGTATGCCCCTGGTTGGAGTTCTTACCTCAAACTCTTAGTCACTGGAATCCCAGATTAGAATGTATATGACATTTAGTCCGTGTGTTCTTCTAATGCGGGTAGACTTTGTATTAGACACAAATAAAAACTAATTTCCCGCATGGCGTTAAACCTAACCATGTTCCCTCTACTATTGAGACATAGTGGGACATAGACAGGCTTGTAAAACTTGCGGGACAATCGATGTGCAGCCCCCGGGATTTGGATGAACCAATATGTAATGTGGACCAATTGTTCCTTCTATAAATATCGTATAAATACAGTATTAGGGAACTTTATTAAGTGTCAGAATTTTGTATCACTTCATCTTACCACCTGTTAAGTCACACGCATATATGATAATTACTCAAACGACACAAATATGAGGAAAGAAACATTTTTGACGTAATCTACCCACATTTGCGTGGAATGAGAGTGGGGGATATTTTAGGGAAAACCATTCCTAATAGACCCAATCGGTATTCCAACCCTGATCTCCCCGTCTTAGGCAATCCATTCTAGCACGAGAGTAACGCCTTCGACCATTCGGCCATTGAAGCAGGTCTTGTCACAATTGATTTCACTATATTTATAATATTTTATAGATAAACAATTTATTGAAGAATGCCTGATCAAAGCTATAAGTATTTCTGCGTAATAATAAAAGGATGAGTCTTAAAATTTTATTCAATGGAAATGTTATTTTTGTAATAAAAATATATTAATTTGGAATCGTACTTAAGATTATTAAAAGGTTTCATTATAACTCTCTCATCCCCTCAGAGAGAGAAGTATTATGATCGTCAAAAGAATCTAACTACAGATTTTGATAAATGTTGACGTTTCATGAGCCTTTGAAACCAAAATGGGGTTTTCGTGATACCGTCTGTCTGTCTGTCTATCTGTATCCCGGCCTAGCACTTAAACCATTTTACCAATTCGGTTAAATATTTCTATCTATGGTTTTCATAAATTTCCACCAAGTAATTTTTGGCATTATGTAATTATCTAACTGTAAACTTAAAGTTTACGGAAGTGAGGAAATATAAAAATTCGTATTTCTCAAAACCCGCTTTAACGATTTTGATTAAACCTTGTATCTAGGCATTGTTTAACATTAAAAACAAAATCGAAACTTTCATTTTCTCATGCAAATTAATTAAAAGAGTACTTCACATAAGTAGACATTTCTTTTTTTTTATCATATCATATTAACAATGACAAGCAATAACTTAGAGTTGTAAAGTTGTAGTACTATTAAAAATAAAAATATGTAATCTAGTTATTTTTATGAAACCAATATTTTCTTAACTATAGAAAATATATGAACTGGTCTATACAGCTATTTGAAAACTGAAATTGATGGTTAGACTCTTTGGTGTACAGAGAGATTCATTCCCCTGTTCTTAATGTTTCTATAATAGTGAATTTTTTTCATTTATGCTATTTGTTGGAGTGTTTCTGGAACAGTGTATATTATTTCATTTCACATATCCTACGAGTTTTTATAAAATTCTCTATTTCAAGATAAATATATGGTACTACATAACCAGTCTAACATTTTATATTGTGTATTATAGTGTCATAGACATTTTTTTAAACATTGATTTTCAGTAAACTGATCATAATTAGGCTTTAATTATAAAAACCAACTATCATCATATTAATCACAATAAAAACTGTTTATTTATAAACTTTAATGAAACCTATTTATTTAAATATTTTTAACCTATTTAAAATTTTCGAAAATATATTATTTGTAAGCCACCCTAAAACTATCTGTAATTTGTAAAATTAAAACATATTTTTATTTATCATGGAAAACTACTCCAATATACTCATTTTGAACACAATCTGTGAGCCAATTTTAATAAAGATCATATTTTCCATGATTTGTCGTAAGTAAACTACTCTTAAATTAATCTATTTATAAAAATAAACATAATTCATTATTATAGAAAATAGTACTCAGATATTCATTTTGAACAAGACTGGTATGGATATTTTCAAAAATATTCAAAAATTACAAAAATAAATTTTCAGTCAGCTACTATGCCAAAAACAATGTACACAGTGTTATTTGGGAAATACCAGTCTTAAAATACACATTCCTAAACTAGTTTAAATTTTGTTTTAATTATTCTCCAGCAAACTACACTTAAACAAATATTTGCTCCAAACACCGATTAACAGCACCAAACAATTCAAGTCGACCCATTTGTAACCAAATCATTAGAAACATTTTAAAATTATCTAACATTTTTAAGAAATCCTTGTTTTTTACAAAGAATCCTTAAACGAGTTTTTACTCAAAAAACATATTTAACGTGGATTTTTTTTTATAACAAACACTCCCGATCTACTTATTTGAAACAAAATCGTTAGGGTAATTATAAAATACTCTAAAGTTTTTGAAAAATCAGTAAACTAACGACCCATACTTGAGTTTTTAAACCAAAAACCCGTATTAAATGTTATTTTTAATGTCAAACACTCCCAATAGTTTAATTTTGAACCAAAACTTTGGAGCAATTTTTAGAATATTTCAAGTGTTCATCTGTAAGTTACCGATTAATGAGATTTTACCCAAAATATAAGAAAACAGTTTTTTATATATCATTGTGTCATACTACACGCTAGGACTATACACTTATGTCCTGATTACACTAATGTCTTAAACAGTAATAAGGTTCAATTTAGAGAAGGTGTATTCGTATTTGCGAGTAAGGAGAATGGAAAACCATATAGTAAAATTCACCTTCAGTACACCCGACTGGGATTGCCATATTTGGCAGTCTAGTCTGTTACGAGCTTAGCGCCTTAAACCATATGACCACGCAGGCGTGTTATACAGCGATATTTGTCATGTCAGACATTCCTAAATTACTCATTTAAAACAAAATCACCAAAGCTATTAGGTAAATATTTCAAGTTTTTGAAAAATCAGTAACTAATAAACTACTCATAAATGAATTTTTAGCCCTAAAATAAGTAAATGGTTTTAATTATCATGACAAACACTCCCAAGATACCTATTTGGAGCAACATCTTTGTCATTTTAAAAATATTTCAATATTTGGAAAGATCGGTTGTCTATTAGATACTCATGGATGAGATTTTACCCCAAAAGTCGTTATACAAATTTATTTGGCATGCCACACAATTTCCAGATAACAATTTTGAACAAAATCATTTGATCTGTTTTCAAAATATTCCAAATTTTCAAAAATTTCCCTACAATATACTATCCTTAAACGAATTTAACACCAAAAGCTAATTATACAGTGATATTTATCATGTCAAACATATCCTTGATATGAATTTTAGTCAAATTCTTTAAAACCATTTTCGAAAAATTTGGAATAAAAAAATCATCAATACACTAGCTCAAGGTAAACAAATGTTGTGCTATACCCCTATGATATACAAATATCAAGTTTTAATCAAATTTGTAAAAGCATTTTGGACCCGCGGCCAGGGACAGACAGACATGGTAACACACTTTTTGGTTTTGGTCTACATAAGCTTGAGATCAATTTTTTTTTTTCACAAAAACGATACTTTCTCTTGATATTATGAAGTAAAATAAATAATACGGTGCATCGAACAGACCTTTTCTCTCTTTTATCTTAAAATATATATTTTCTAAAAGCTCGTAAGATTTGTGTAACGACATAATAAGTCTATCTATGCATTGCTGTAGAAACATTACACCAAATATCATAAATGAAATAACATACACTGATACTAGGAACAGTTACAGAAAAATTGATAAACGAGAAACATCTCTGGCCACCAATGAGCATATCCATCAAATTAATTTTTAAATACCTAAATTAAAAAAATATATATAGATTAGCTCATAGCTTGAAAACTATTGGTATTATACAATTATATTTCAAATAAAAGATTTTTATCTTTAATAGTACTACAATTTTACAATGATGAATTCTTTCAAGTCTCAAATAGTTGCGGACAAATGATGATGAAAATTGGAAAATTTCTCACAAGTACACTCAAAATAATTTTCATGGAAAATGAGAATTTCCATGTTGTTTATAATTATATAAAGTGTATGGATATAAAATGTATACAAATTGTAAAAGCAAATTTTGATAAAATCAATGTCTTCTCTTTTTGCCCTTCTATAAGCTACTCCTAAGTTTCGGTTTGATATATAATTCCAAAAACCTCTCGGGGGACTAAAATACCAAGTTTTAGCCCAATCTATAAAATAGTTTCGACTCTAGCCAGACAGACAGCATTGCGAAAACCCCTTTTTTTGTTTCAGGTCGTCATGAAACGTCTACATTTATCGAAATATTTGCTCGAATTTTTTGACGATCAGAATACTTTCTCTCCGAGGTGTCAAGAGAAAGTAAAAAGAGAACGTCTGTGTGGTGCTCCGTATAATTTATTTTAATGCGGCTTCCTCTATATTGTTAAATGTCGATGTGATTCTTTTGATCGAAAGAGTTTGACACCTCCGGTCTAACACAACAAAAGTTGGCGTGGAAAGAATTGCATTAGAGCCTCATCGACACATGTTACATATTGAAGGAAGCTCTATATTGCCTGGAGATCACAAAAAGTGCTTTCCTATGCATAAATGACTCCTGAAAACCATTAAAAAACATATTAAGAGATATTCGTTGAACTTCGACCATATCAAGAAATTAAGGAAGATAAAACGTTTTATGTAAACTATAAAAACATGTAAATAAGAAAAGTAAATTGAAACAGAAATTCTAGCTGACCAAAATATTGAATCAAAAAGGTTGGATAAAAATTATACCTTTAGATAACACACAGACGAGACGGAGCACTTTTAAGGAGAGAGAAGCATTTGTTTTTGTGTTAACTTGGAATATTTCTGGTAAGGTTTTTAGGAAGTCATGCTTTACCTCGGTAGGGAAAAAATAAATAATGTATTGTTTCATTTATGTTTTCATTCTTTCTTTTTGTTTTTTTGTAAATACGCGTTTTTGTATTGCGTAGTGCTTTGCCTGTCACCACCCTACTGGGCTATCCACGTGTTTACACTAGAAATGTGGAACTATAGGATGAAGTGTATGGTATTTATGTGGTGAGAGAGTGAAGAACCATTTAATAATAGTCTCATAAGTGAAGCCCAGATTCTTCAATAACTGGGTTGTCAATCAGCTTGATCCTAGTTCAACAAAAGTTTGGGTTGTAACAATGTTAATTAGGGATACAAATCTCCAAACAAATAAACAAAAATTTTAAAAAGTGCTGTATTTAAAAAAAAATGGAATTTTTTTAGCACCTCGTCTTATTGCGTACTCAGGCTATGCACATATGTTCAAATTGGGCTAATGAGTTATGGATGAGGAAGGTCAAATTTAGAGGAATTGTACTTTAATTTTCCTGGAGGAAAAGGTTCAAAACATTTTTGAAACAAAAACTCAGTACACCTGACCAGGATTCAAACCACTACCAATTTGTCATCAGCAGTGTAGTTTAACACGAAAGCGACGTCTTAGACATTGTGAAACCTAAGCAAGTGAGAATCTGGTTGTTAAATGACCTGAATATATAGTCCTATTTAAGGTTAACTATGATATAGATATATTTAGAATTGTCCTTCTGCCTGCTAATTTAAATTTTCTGCTATGCCTAAAAGTGATTTTTTTTTCTGTTAAGGGCCCCCTTGTGCCCCATATTTCCTGTTTCCCAAAGATCACCCTAAAAATTAATTATTTAGCTCTTAATATTTATTTGGAGGGGTCTCTTAATTTTTTACCCATTTCATTCTATGAAATTTCATATTTTAAGATTCATTGGGTTATTTGGTGTTGGCTCTACCTATCAACTAAATTTTAATTTTCTATTAGTATTTACAATATTTAAGCTCTCCTACACTCTTTTCTCCAAATCACTTTTAGAAAATTCATATTTCAAGATTTATTAGTGTATTTTGAGTTATCTTTTTACTTGTCTGACTGGTTTTAATATCTTGCCTAATTTAATTTTTTTCTAACCATAGCCACCCCCTCTCATTTCTTAGTTCCCCATTTTGAGATTTAACGTCAATTTAAGATTTTTTTTATTTTATGGCCAAATTTCAGCTTTCCAGATCATCTATCAATTTTTCTTTTGAAAAACTCAATGTTTCAACCCCAGTTTCACCCGCTTGGGAGTTAAATTTCACAAAACTTCTGAAAGGAATCTCCCTGCCAAATTTCAAGATTTCAGGTTCAGGGGGTTTAGAGATACAGTGATAGACAATAAATCACACACACTCAAAGTGCTCATAAAAATCAAATAAAATATTTTTATTAATGTTGTAGCCATTTGGGATACTTGAAAATAAAGAAGTCCTAATTAAACATGAATCTAGATCAATGGTTCACAAACTTTTTTGCTCTTGAATCCCTTTTGTCTTTGCACGATATCCACGGATCATAACATTCTTGTTTGATAAAATACAGTGTGTCTGGATAATTACCACCCAAAATTTAAAAGTATATTAATATATATTATATTTCTAGAATGACACAAAAACCATACATGGAATAGTAAGCTATACTAAGTAGACATTCAATATTACTTTACAGGTAACTAGTGAGAATAATGGTGTTATTTCTCCGTCCCACAAAGTCTTTTAAAGTTGGGAGAGATTGTAGGTAGGTGAATTCTCATGTCGGGTACAATGTTCAGTCTGCAACGATATTTAGATTTTGTTGCTGAATACCTTGAAAATCCAGCTTCGCACAGATAAATTGTTGGAAACTGAAGACGTTTAAGCACTGCACATTAAGACACTTGTGAATATTCTTGAAGAATACTACACCAGAATTCAACCAGAAGCACTTCACTGAATTTCTGTTTCAAACCAATATCAGATGTAATATCTATCAAACACTCTTAATTTTTAACAGACAATGTATCCAGTTTCTCTGATTAACATTATGGATTTCGTACCCAGTCATCATCATCTCTAGAAGATGGAAAGTATTTCTTAAGCGCTAATTACAATACATTTAAATGTTGGTGTTATTATGATACTATGAATCGTTTCTTCTAGGTTAGATTATGTTTCTATCAAGAAGTAATTAAAAGTTTGAAAGCATTCATACTGATTTTTTTTTTCAACACATCTCTTCCAAAATTCAAGTTTATGATCAAAAGACGCTATTCTGTCCCTTGTTGTAAATGCCGAAACACTCTTCCCTTGACATGACATATTTGGTTCATTAATTCCTGTAAAAATATCCGCTAAATAAGCCAATTTCTGAAGCCAAGAGGTATTCATCAAACCGGGAGAAAGCTCAAATGGGTGAGTAACAAAAAAAAATTAGAGAAAATTTCAAAAACTTTAATAATAACCTTTTCCCTAGACAACAATCTTATTTTCGTGTGAAGTAGCAGAGCTGTGTGTTCGCTTCCCATTTCTTCGAAAAGTAATTTAAACATTCTGGCATGGAGTGGCCTTGATTTAATGTGGTTGGGGACGCGGCAGTTGGCCTAAAATCATTTGGCCTAAAGGCATTTGGCCTAAAAATTAAACCAAAAGTAATTTGGCCTAAAGTCATTTGGCCTAAAAGGCGTTTGGCCTAAAGGCGTTTGGCCTAAAGGCGTTTGGCCTAAAGGCATTTGGCCTA